>CM067570.1:4607396-4867201 GCA_034336665.1 Luscinia megarhynchos
CTAAAGCTTCCTTCTATTGTAGGAAATGAACCACAACAAAATGACAAATGTCAACAAATTTTATAAAACTGCTGCTAGTTTACATAAAATTAAGTTAAATGCTTAATGCAGCAATACAATATTGCCAGCTTTTATGTTAGCTGGTGAGAAGTGTTCCTGACAGAACAAGATGAATGTTTTGAAGGAGTATTAACTTTCCTGATACTATTTTTACAGACCTGAAACAAAACACACTTCCCACTGAGGCTCTTTTTGCAGTTTACCCTGGCAAAGCTGCTGTGGTTGGTGAACATTGGTACAGAAAATACTTATAAAGGCATTTTTATTCTGGCTGGAGTTTCTGCCATTGTATTTACTGGCATGTAGCCTATCAGGGCTGCTGTGCTCCAGCCCATCCAGGTGGTTTGTTGTTGTCTCCTGGAAAACATCTCGGTGTCTATGACCTGAGCTTCAGCTTTTGACCTCTTTTTTTCTCCTTACTCCATCATTTGGGAAACCAGAGAGCTCAGCTGCTCGAGGAAGGGTGGTTTTGCTGGTGTGATGGGATTGCTGATGTTCTGATAGTTGACAGGGTATAAAGCAAACAGTCTGGAAAGGATGGGTGTTGGTGGTGCTCATACCCTCTAAGCCCTCTGGGAAGGTTCCAGAGAAGCACCCCACTGAGACAAATCCTGCACTGCCATCCATGTGGGGGGGCTCAGCCTGTTCCACTGTGGTGTTTGGGGCTGCTCTTGATGATGCCCAGTTGTCATCCTACGGGGAATCATTCTTGGTGGATGTTCCTGCCTTTTGCTCTGCTGAGTCTGCTCTGTTTCCCTCTGGGCTCCCCATCTTTGGCTGCTGGGGAGCACTTGCCTTGGGCCAGGGGATAGCTTTGATGTTTCTGCATTTACTTTCTGCCACAGGCAGCATATAGGCAGTGCTGTTGAGGCTCCAGAGATCATTTAGAGGCAATTCCTTTTTATAATTTCCCAATGGGCTCTAATGCTTCTTCTGAGGCATAAGCACCTTGTCCCATCACTGGGATACAGCACTTGCCTTCTCTGCATAAACTAGTTTATTCACTTTTTTTGGGGGGGAGTGATTTTAAATACGTGGTGGGATTAGACAATGTCAGGTAACACCATGGGAATTAAAATTTACACCAGACTGAACATAAGGATCTTGGAAGAGCAAGGTGTGAGTCTGTGCAACTTGACTCAGAAATGTGGAGATTCTCATTCCTGGTGAGTCAGGCACTGCTGCCTGAGCTCTAAAGGGCTGGCAATGGCAGCTTGGTCCCCAGCAGCCTCATTAAGTAAGGGAGTACGATTTCAGCTTTCTGAATAAAAAGCTTTTTTTCTTAAATAATTATTTTGCCAGTGCCCTGCTACACTCAGGTATACATTTGAATTTGGCTGGGAATAGAATTACTTGCTTCTGCTAATTTTCTTTAAAGCATTTTAAGACTAAAAGTACTCATTTACATTTTTTTTTCTCCCTACTTTATTTTCTATTCTGAGTATCCATTTCACTTTGATTTCCAGTCTGAGAGTTCTTAAACATTGTCTTTACATAGTCCAAACACTCAAACCTGTTCCAGCCAAATATAATTACCTTAAAAAGTAGTGGAAGGCTTTGAATTTTATTATCATTGTGAAGTTGGTGTCTTACATATGCAGATATTTAAACAGTTGTATACCTTTATACCTTGCCAATATAAACAGTTCCATTAATTTAGGCAAATGGTTTTGGTAAGAAAAGCTAATTTCTGGTGCTCTAGGAAAGATTCTTGCCTTGCAAATATATGGCAGAAGATTTGTGTGGTGCACAAAAGGTTTAAGAAAGAATAATTCTTTTGCTTTTTAAAAGCTTTCAGTGCATAAAATAGAATATTCTTATACAGGATTTTCACTTCTATTCAATAAAGTGCTAGAGTTTGTCAACATCTGAGTACATAAAATGCAGTGTAATGCATAAAATTAGACTTCATTTTGCCTTTGCACATGATGCAAAATATTCAAAATCTTTAATTATGAATTTGAGAGGTTGATGATATCAAAACCACAAATTTTCTAGTCTTTGTCAAAGATGAGAACTACATGGGGAGCAATCATGGACCTGTTATTGCACAGAAACTCAGCAGCCCTGGAAAGAGGCCCAGGATCAAATAAGTGAAATTTCAGTGCCTCTGTGGCTGCACATTTTCCTTTGGAATAAAGTAAGCAACAAGAAGTTCAGTGCTGAAGGATGTAAAGGTCATTGCATCTCTCAGTGACACAGTTATTAGAAATACTGCCTCCTTTTTTTTCCCTGCACCTGATTTTCCTGAGTATGATTTTCCAAAGTGATTTATGGAGAATTCAATTACATGACTGCCAGCAAAATGAGCTTCTTTTGAGGTCTGTGGAAACATGGAGATGTAATCCAAAACCAGCACACAGTCTTTGAAGGGTGATGCCCAATACCTAAAACTCTGAAATAGCTCATTTATGGATTAATTGCTTGCTAAAATTGCAATTGCCACACAGAAGCAGATCTAATGGGATATATACTCATAAGAAGAGAAAATGAAAAGATCAGTCTTTTGAAAAATCTGTAAAAGTAATTCATACTTTGAGGAAGACTTTGTTTTAAAGTTTCTTAACCCAAAACAATTTAAAAAGAATTTCAAAAAGAATTGCACATGGGGAGAGAAGAGATGGAGATGTGGCATGGTTTGTCTTTCCTGAGGCTGTTCAGGCTGTTAAGCTGAGCCTAATGGCTTTAGTTTCTCTTTCTAAGAATTGACCTTCCCGACAGCATTTAGCCATGAGTTCCAGTGTGAAGCATGGTCTGAGTGTGGGCTGTCAGGCACAGAGGCTGCACAGGAGGGATGTGTCTCCTGCTCTAGCAACACGAAGAGACTCCAGTGAGAAGCTAAACAGGACCCTGTGATCAAAGGACTGCACCACTGAGATGCACTGGGGCAGAAAATGCCCCCAGAGGGGCCAGGAACTGGGCATCAGGCAAGTGAGAGAGCAGAGATGTGAGGTTACAGTGTGGGGGGGGTTCTTTGGGCTGCTTTTAGAAACCCTTTGATATTTTGGTCCCTATTTCTATGCACATTTGTTTGCAATCCATTTAATTTGTGTTCTATTTAACAACAGTTTTATTTTTTATTTTCTTTTCTCCTCTTTCATATTTATGTTCTTGCAAATTTCTCAGGGTCCTCTGTACATCATTTGAGCCCTTTCACTGTAGCACTGCATTTTCACACAGTTTTTGTTTCTCCCTAATCCTTGCTGTTGCTTTATTCATTGCTTTCACACTTTTCTTACTCTTTTTCTTAGTTCTGCTGACAAGCTATTAAAACTGCTATGAAAACTATTTTTCATTTTCCATGTTCCTTTATTTTTCCTCTCTCATCATCATCAACAGGTTCCCTTTCCCCTCTCATAGGTCTCATCAATTTCACTGATACCCAAACCTTCTTGTTCACTTCCTGTGTCAGTTTTTATCTTCCCATTTACAGTCCTTTGTGCCTTGCTGTCCTGTGATGCTGCTGCTGTTCAAGAGTCAGCATCAGGAAAAAAGAACATTTTGGGAAATGAGGAATGCACCTTTTGCAGGATAATTCAGCCAAATCCCAGAGCTGATTGTGAGACTGTTGATTTTTTAGGCTGTCATTTAGACTTTCTCTGCCAGGAATAGCTCGTGGTATAAGGGAAGTGGAGAAATTGCTGCATCACAGCATTGTCTATTGATTAGACATTGATAAAATGTACAAACATATTTAGGAGAAAACATAAGAACATAGCAACATCAAATCCCTTCTTGGCTCTGCTGACATCAAAAGGTAATTTTTGATAATGCAGGGATTTATAAATTACAGCAATCTTGGGTATGAAATGGCTTGTTGAAAGATTTTTATCTGAGGTGATACTACTTCATCCAGTTGCACTGAGGCTCATTACAAATGTTTATAATTATAATGATACATCTGGCCTGTAGATCCTACACTGAGAGAAATGTCATGGACTTAAATAGAGGGCTGGATGAAATTCTTATTTGTTACTTGAAATTGCCAGAGCAATAATCATTTTTCTTCTCCTTCAAAATTACCGATGAACACAACTGTCATTAGCAAGCAGATGAATTTCTGGAAGAAAAGTGAAATTGCTCTTTTTAAAAATAGGGCTGTGATTTAAATGGAGAGTTTTTATATGTTTTTAGTGATGACATGCACAGTAATTGTAGTCAGCAAAGAGGGCACTCTGCCGTGGATGAAGAAACAGTGCAAGGCCAAAACCTCTGCTCACAAAGAGTAGTGCATAACTGTGACAGAGGAGTGGAACTTAATAAAGCAGAAAAATTAAAGATAAAACATAATTTCAATTCAAAAATTGAGGTTTAATAAGGACTTAATTCCTTATGTTAGTTTAGGAATGTACAGATCTAATCCAGAGAGTCCATGTTTGAGCAGCTCTTACTCATGCCCAGGTAGTTCTAGGGGAAACAGCTGTGCCAGAGGAAACATTTTCAAGCCTGTATTGCTAAACACCTTCATGTTACATTATTCAAAGGTGCATGTGCAACCTCTTTGGAGGACTGTGAGATCTGCCCTCAGAAACAGGTCTTAACCTGTGTGTAAAACTCGGGATATGCCCAGAATGAGGTAATTTCAAGTGTTTTACTCACGAGAGCAGCCATTTATAGGACTGGACCCAAGTTTGGGTTTACACTTCCTCACAGAGAATGCTAAATTAATTTTTACCATCTGCCATTTATAACCTCATAAAAGGCACAAGTTTAGCTGTTAATGGTAGGTGTGCAATAACATGAATTACTTCAGAGTAAAGATGTGGCAAACTTATTTTTCATTAACTGTTGTAACAAAATCTAGGAGTGGGGGGAGAAACCTTTTTTTTCATCGTATAATAAAATTACCTCTGAAGTTTTGCTTTTCTTTCCTTTACTCACTAAGCATTCATAAATAGACCAGGGCTACAAGGAGTGTCTCATGCTGCCTTTGTGCTCAGGCTGTGGAGACATTGGGAGAGCATTTTCTAACTAATTCTTACTCTCTTTGCTCTGCTTCTACACCAGGCTGTTAATCTTTGAGGCAGTTTTTAAAAACTATTCAGACTAAAGTTGTCTAAGATTGTTCTCTTCTTTTTGCAAGACATAGCTTCCTTTACAAGTGTGCTGTGTAACCTGAAGCTGATGAGCTCAGGTACAAATAATGACTAGTATAAATAATGGATACCTGCTCTACTATGAAGAGAGCAGTTATATAGTATACACCTGTTTGGTTCAATAACAAATTAGAAACCACATTATTCTCTACTGAAATCTGACTGTATTTTCATAGAAAAAATGACAGGTGTTGTCGTTTTGCCTTTCAATGGATTTGTCTCCACTTTCCTAACCCTTTTCAGTCCCAACTGTTGCTGGCACCCCTGGCTTTGCTGTCAGTCTGGGAAGTCACATGCAGGAGGATGTGCAGTGAGCTGGGATCACAGTGCCAGCATATAAAATTATTAAGGGGACGTGGTCAGACACTGTGTTTCCCATAATAACAAAGGCTTTGTTCCATTGATTTGTAATTCTGAGTTCAAAATAGAGATAATTCAGTTTAGTAGCAGCCTTATTTTCACAGTTGTGTTTTTATTCAGTAACTGCTAGTAAGTTCTCTGTCCAAGACAGAATAATCTTCTCTCTCTCTTTCCTCTTTACCCAAAGCTGAGTTTTTAGATAATTAGTTTTTTTAACTTCTGCTTGCAGAGTAAGTGTACTGAAGGCTGTGGTTTTACTCATTAGGTTCCTTTAATGCCAAGTCTCATTTCTTTTTGGCTGCACTGGAAATGTCTCCAAGGTCAGCCAGGTCAAAGCTGCAGTTTCTGTTCATAACTATAAAACTTCTTTCCTGCTAACAATCCCAGGGATTTGAATGTGCTTGATGAATAAGGTCAGTTGAAATGAACTACCTTTGTATTTACAAAATTATTTCATTTGCCTCGTTCTCGTCTTCCTTCACGGTGGCTTTGGCCTGGCCTTCCACCTGAGTCACTCCTCGATCTGCAGTGGATGTCATGCGTACTGACTGTGACTTCATGGCAGGAGGAGGAAATTACAAGATCATTAAAGTGTGAAATTAAATTCTTAAAGATGACACATCTAAAATAGCTAAAACATTACCCCCAAAACAAACAGTGCCATTGATCCTACTTAATTACATGCTTAATAATTTTATACCAATGTAAAGCACATTGACGATGCACTAATCCATTTCATATTCACTGCCACCACAGATTTTCTCCTCCTTATTTGCTTTGAATCTCATCATTATCTTGCACATAAAACTAGTATTCTTAGAATTTTTATAGTGGTATTTCCATATAAAATGAGGAAAAGTCTAATGTATGAATACTAAACAGCTCATTAACATGGTTTGTAATATATTTATTCATGATAAAAGCAGCTGAGAAATGCTGATATAAAATAGTACTTCAGTCCCAGAGTATGTCTAAGATTAGAAAAATCATGCCTTGGATAATAAATACTTCAGGGAAAACAGGAAATCTTAAATACAAATAACATCAAATAAAGAGCTTTGTATGCTTAATTAAACACATTAACAGATGCATTTATTGCAGTTAAATAATTAATATATTACTAATACTTGCAGAAAGAAAATGTTTGTGTTTTAAAAAAATAACCTGAAAAGATATTTATGTCAGGATAAAAAAATGCTGCCTTTAAAAGACAGTAATGACATTCTTATCTGGCAGTGGCACAAAGATTGTTAATGATCAAATTACACAGCAAGCAAAATGTGTGGAAGGAGAACCTAATCTACCATGTCAAGAACCCTGATCTTTAAATTTGCTCTAAATGAGCAAGCCACTGTCCCCAGACTAAGGAACAGGATGGGCTTTGGAACAATTTAAATGATGAACGGTTCTTTCTCTGTCCATGTGCATTAAATGTTGGTCCTTGAAGTTATTTTCTCTGGCCTTTCAGCCATGCTGGCTGTGCCCAAGCCAGAGGAACAGGCTGTTGTGAATTACCTGTCCAGAACTGGCCCAAGGCTGTGTGACAGAGAAAAATCCTGCATTCATTGGAAGCATTTTCTAGAGACTGGAGCAGGAGCTTAGGAATATACACTGCAGGAATAATTGATGCATTGAGTTGTTACAAATTGATAATTTGGTGTAAATTTAGCTATGTGCTTATTTCCTTTCTGCAAGTTTTTTATACTCACCCAAACCAGAATCTTTTTGCTACTGTTTAGTTGTAGTTGTCCCATATTAATTCAGCTGAAGTTTAATATTCCACAGATCCATATTCCATAATCATATTCAGAATTCCAACCTATCAATAAACACTGCTGATGTCTCTAAAGAGGGGTCGGGTAAGGTGCTTGATCTTCACTCAGATAGCAAATTGTACAAATGATGATTAAGATCAAGAGATAACAGTGTTCAGTCGTCCGAAATGCCAATAAATAAATATCTAGCCAATTATTTCTACTAGAAACACATCTGGTGTTGTTGACAGGAAGTATTATGTAGTACATTTTCTACACTGCTGAATAGCCCCAAATTGGAGAAATCCTACTGATATATTTTTTGGTTTTTTTTTTAGATAAAAGGGAATTTCTCCTCCAGTTTTCAGATTGGCTTGTTGGGGTCAAGTCACCAAAGCAGGAAAAATGAGAGTTAGCTAGAGGGAGAATGAATTAATGTATATGCAAGGTAGGAGGATGCAGAACTGTGGGGAAAATGAGACCATTTTTAGTTTTCATTCTGCTTTTGAAGGAGAGAGCACAGTCCTGGTGCTGGGCTTGGGCACAGGACTGTCTTTGGACTGTTCCTTTCCTTGTTTACCAGCACCATTCACAGTGATGCTGCAGATGAGCAAGAATATTACAAGAAGCCATTTCACAACACTGTTCTTTAGTCTGCCAGTCTGACAGTCTTTCAGTATTCTTTAAAAAGAGATGCTGGAAGAAGGACTTGGCTAATTTAATGTTCCTGTGAAGTATGGTGCTACTTGGTTCAAGCATATATACGGATTTAAATATTTTTTAACATTTTGTCTTTTCCTACAAGAACTGGAAATGTGAAATAGCTACATGTTCCTTAATAAGCCAGAAGAAGGTCAACCTTGATTAAGCTAAGCTTAAAGAAAAAGAGGTTTGGTGGTTGTGGTTTGATTCTTTTTGTTTTTGGTTTTTTCCTTTTTTCTTTTTTTTTTTTTTTTTTTGAGCTGATGATAGGTTGAAATGATGCATATAATATTCCTTGACCTTTAAGGCCTGGCCTCTCTGTTTTTTGGCACGCTGCTGTCAGAGGCAGCACCCAGAAAGATGAGAGCACTTACACTGCCAGCATCCATAATGCAGCCCCAGGCAGGAGGGAGGGAGCACAGCTGCTGCTGCAGGGCTCTGCTGCTGCTGCCCCTTGGGAAACCCTGCTGGGGCTGTGCAGGACAAATGGCTGAGCAAGAGCCCTTGGCCTGGAGGGGGAAAGCTGGAGATGGAGGAGCAACACGATCTAATCAGTTTTCAAGTCTTCTCCCAGCCTGCACAGGTCAGTGCCAATGGAGCAGCCTTCACACCTGAGCCTGGATTATGAAGTGCTGCTGCCAGGCAGGGAGCAGCTCGCAGAGCCTGGCACTCCCGAGTCACTGCTCTATCACTGAGCACTTTTCAGCTCCTTTGCTTGCAGTCAAACAGCTTTAGCTTGTCCTGCCTCCATCCTACAGGTTGGTGGTATTTTTTTTTGTTTTGTTTTGTTTTTTTCTGTTGTCGTTTTGGGTATTCTTAGGGTTTTTGTTTTTTAAGGAATTACTTTTGAAAGGGCTTAAAATAGTTTGCTCTAATTGGGAGCAATCCAAGTCAAGAGAGGAAGGGAAAATTGCAGTCATCCAGACAGCTCAGTGGCTGTTCTGAAGTAAATCATAAAGCCATAAATCATGGTGTGTTTATTCTGATTTTTTATGACTCAGCTGCATTTGTGGCCACATTTTAGCTGCCAGCAGGCTTATAATTTTGAGTGTATAAAAGATATGTGAGATTCTTTAGGGAGATTTTACTTTTTTCGTTTGATTTTTGTATGACAGTAAAGAGCTGACAAACTTCATGCATTGTCAAGAGAAATGGTTCTTTTCCATTGTGGAGAAGAAAGTTAAGAGACATGTAAAATTGTACCTGAGGAAAGTACTGTGAGAAAAAGGCAGTGTTCAGCACCCATAATTACCACAAACTTCCATTTTTTAAAAAAGAAATCCATGTTTCATAGGGACATAGAATTGTTTGTGTTGGAATGAACCTTAAAAGTCATGTAATTCCAGCCTCCTACCATGGGCAGGGACACCCTCCACAAGACCAGGTTGCTTAAAGCCCTGTCCAAGCTGGTCCTCAGCATCAGCAGATTTTGACTGTTTTTATGTATGACCCTGACTGAAAGGGGTTTTTTACTAAAAAACTCCTAACACTTGGAAAATCAATGTGAAAAGTTACTGAGAGCAGAAGGAGGTGTTGGATTTAAGGTGGATTTAATATGGATATCTGTTGGGATCTCTCTTTTGGTTTTGATCTCTATTTATGTTTTTTTGTGGCTGTGCAGAGCAGTGTTTCATTGGATGTACTTTTAGTTATGCTTGAATTTAAAGATTTCTTTCTCAGAGCTGTGCTTGTCATTAATGTGTGTGCAAGTTTCTCATTAACAACTTCTACCTGTGTAGGGAGCCCCACTCCTGTAGCTGCAGAGTGCAGGGCTTCAGTTGAACCTGACAGCAGAGCTTGTGCTGCAGTGCTGGGGCTGAGCCCCATCCCTCAGGGAGAGCATCTTGTTCTCTTGATCAAAGATATGTGTGTGGCCCATCTGTAGCCCTGCAGGGCAGCAGAGCAGGGCTCACCTGGCATCCCTCTAGCATGGCACTGGTGATCTTTTAAAGGCTGAGATCAGAGGGTGTGCCCAGGGTGCTGCTGTTCCAGTGCACAGGGGTGGGCAGGACTCCTCTCAGGCACAGCCTTATTAGTGGTACCATTTAATGAACCTGGGGTGCTGAAGGGATTTTGCCTTATAATGCATCAGGTTTACAGTAAGATCTCTTCTAGCAAGAGAAATTGCTGGAATAAAAGAGTGCAAAACTGTCCATGGCAAGTACCAAAGCTGATTCCCATCGCCGTGCAACAGCCTCGGTACACGCACTGCCCCGTGTGCCCACTTTATTGTTACTTATTTGCAATGACAGATTCCTTTTAGCAGGATATTTTTAGCTTGTTAAAGCTGTGTTAGTTAGTCTGCAGCCAGCAGTAGCATTTGGAAAGTGATCCATGCCTCCCCAGCAAACTGCTCACGAGGCAGTGATCTTTGGTGTGGCCTCCGTGCATGGATGTGCTGAGCTCATTAAGATGTCTCAGCCTCGAAGAAGGTATCAGCTATATTAAGTAAGGAGTCCTGGCAATAAAAACAAATGCAGCATGGCGTGGAAATACATTAACATCCCCTGGTTCACTGTAGCATCGTGTTTTCAGGGAAACAAACAAAGGAGATATAATCAACTGAGCTGGCATCAGCCCAGTTACTCTGAGCAAACAGTAATAGCTTTCATAGGGTTCAGGGTTGGGTCTTCTGCATCATTAATATTCCTCTAAAGGCACACAGATCTTTGCTGCTGAAATAAAGAGTGAATAAAAAACCAAAAAATTAGAAATCCCTCAGTGCTGTGCCAGGTGTATTGCTGGGAGATGTTTAATAAAAAGCTTGGCACTGGTGTGAATGGTTTCCCTGGTGGGTATCAGGTCCTCCTCCAGCCCCTCACAGCACAGCCAGTCACTGATGGCACTGCAGGGCTCACTGTGTCAATGCTGCTTGTTTTTGATTTAGATTAGTTGAAACCAGTCTTTTCTGCATGGCTGCTTTGTTCAGTGCCAGTGCCTGAGCTCTGAGTGCTTGGGGTGGCTCACTGACAGCAGCACAGGCCAGAACATCTCCAGGTGAGCATCCTCTGCCTCAGGTTTTACCAGACAGCTGGGAGGGTGCACAGACAAATCAGGATGAGCATGGCTTGTGCAAACCAGATTTTCCTCCCTAATCCACATGGCACCTCAGTGGACCCTGGATAGCAGGATCCATCCTCCCCAGCAGCCCTGGCAATCACAGGCTCTTAGCTGGTCTTGAGAAAGGTTTGACATAAATGCAAAGCCTGCTCAGTCTGGGCTTCATGAATCCTTTGTCTACAGAGCTCAAGTGCTCAATTTGGTGTTTAAAAAGTCTGGTTTGTAAATCCTCTACTGGTAGCTGTTTTTTCTTGCTTTTTCCCTTCTCTTCTCCTCCAGAGGGACTTTTGGAAGGCTGTTTTAGCAGGGATGCCATGAGGCTGATTATGAACTGCAGCTAATTCTGGCATCTTGTAAATATCAAAACAGCACATTTTGTTTTTACATTAATGCACTAAGGTCAAAATTCTCTTTCTATTTGAGCAGATAAGCATTTCATATTTGTTAATATCTACAACTTAAAAGCTGTAGGAGGATAACAGGAATTTTTAATAGTGATATGTTGATGTTTAGGCTTGTTCTCTGAGGAGAACTTCCAGAGACAGAAATATAACATGATGGTATAGTGTTCTGGTGTGTGCCAGCTCACTCTGAGTGCTCTGCAAGGAGCTTTATGTGCTGCTTTCTAGGCACTGTGCTGTGAAAGAACTAGTTTTTCCTGGAGGTGTTCTTAGCTCTTGTTTCAGCATTGCTCCCTCTTTTGATAACGTCTCTCCAGTTCCCAAGCTGTTTTCAGATTGGAGTCTGATGCCCACTGGACATTTCTGTGCAGCAGGGTTTTCATATTGCTGACTCAGTTGGCATCATTTCCCCAGTATCACTGCATCTTATTTACTTTATGTGTGCATGTGTTTAGGTCTTGTGCTCCCTCAGGGCGTACAAGATCACTAATCTAAGTCCTCAGTTTTAGCTCACCACTTTCCTACTCTTGTGGTTTGATGTGCAGTATAAATTCTTTGTTGCTTGAGCACTAATGCACGATTTAAAAATAATAAATACCCCATTTGCTGAAGGCTAATATTCAATTCATTTTGTGCTGCAATATCACCAGCTACTTCTGTGAAGGATTTATTCTCTCAGGAGGTGATTTTGTGAGCTCCAAACTCTTGCCAAGTGATGCAATTCTGGTTCTTCTGTTGTTTTTTTGGCAATTTCCAGCTGCAGCCTCTGCTGTCTTTTTGTGGGTTTGGCCTGGTGTCATGTGAAGGGAACCACTCAGCCCAGGGCCGTGCTTTGAGTGGTGGAAATGTGGAAAAACCTCCAGATCTGGACGAGTGCTGCCTGGACCCCTCTCAAAGGGAGCTTGTTTGGAGGTGCAAGCAGAGCCTCAGAACGTGACTGGGGTGCACAGCCTCTGCTTTGCAGTTGGCATTGATTGATTCAATGTCATGTTACCCCCAACATTTTATCACCATGTGAATTCTGGTCCTTAAATTTGACACCATTTTTGGGTACTTGTTTTTTTTTTTTTTTTTTTGGGCTGATCCATTAATGAATAGTGCTCTTTCTCATTTTAGTCTTGCATTACCTTGAATCTCTCTTCTATGTTTTCCTTTCTTTCCTATAACCTATAGCAGCGGGATAGTGATCACTATTTTTTCATATTTACATGCACTGCAGTGGGAAGGTTTAGAGTGGACATTATGAAGAATTTCATCACAGAAAGGATGTTTAGACATTGGAATGTGCTGCCCAGGGAGGTTCTGGAGTCCTTGGAGGTATTTAAGAAAAGCCTGAACAAGGCACTCAGTGCTGTGGTGTGATATTGGTCAGAGGTTACACTCAATGATTTCAGAGGCCTTTTCCAACCTAATTGATACTGTGCAATTCTGTGGTTCTTGAGTTTTACAGTTTGTTTTTCTAATGTGAGTCAGCTGGAAAATTTTTTGTTGTTTCAACAGAATTTTCATCCCACATTTTGAGGGACAGCATAGCCTGTGATGGGCTCGATTTCAGTCATGTCACCAGAAACGTTATAGAGTTGCAAATGTATTCTTTAATCACTCAATCAGGAAGGGCCTGAAGGAAGGTTGGTTAGGTATGACCACATAAATGTGGCCAATATACTGCAATGTTAGCTTTGGCATAACATAACCAGTGCTTTCACACTCTTCCCAGAGACTTTTTACACAGATTCTCACAAATTAAGGCTGCTCTGAGAAGTTCTACAAATTGTGGGAGGATAAGAAATGTGTTAGTCCCACATTTATTAAGGATTTTTATCTGTGAAGTGTGTGGAAACATGAGTAGAAAACAAGAAACAGAAATAACTTGCTTGATTTAAAAATGTAAAGTAGCACATAAATAATATTGTTCTGTCTAGAAAATATATGTATAAAGGAAAAATGTTTGATATTTTATTATTTCTAGGTTGCCTCTGGAAGGAAAAAGGTTGGTGTTTTCCCCTTATTGTTTTATTTTTTGCTTAGCAGTGAGGTGGAAGAAGGAATATCATAGCTTTTGTGGTGTGCAGTGGTATAATCTGTTGATCAGCTTGTCAGCATTTGATAAATACCTATTGGAGAAGATTCTAAACCAAAAGAATCTCTTATGAAATAAAATGCATCACTATGGAACTCTGTGGACCCCTGCCAGTAAATGCCACAGATATCACATGGGAGATGTAGCTAAAAGGCAAAGCATTTTAATTTCACTTAAAGGTAATTCAGGTGAAGATTGACACGTACACACGGGCACACAAGAGCCAGACCTACACACAAAAATTGTCTCTTGTAGTGGTAGCTTATTCTGGAAAATGATTTAATGTGGTATGTGAGTGTGGGGAGAGAAGCAAGTGCTTTGTCTGGTGTGTTGGCATAATTCTAACAGAAATCAACAAGAAAGCATGGCATGAAAACAGTGGTGCTGCATGAGGGAGTCACAGAAGCTGAGCTACCACTGAGATTCAAACAGTTTCTGAGCTTGAATCTGCAGACTAATATCTTTCAGAATGACCCTGTCTCTTGGTGATGAGTTATTTTGCAAGTAGGTAACAATCACTTAATGGGTTGACCAAATTCAATATTTGGGGATTTTAAGATCATATTTGATTGACTGTACCCATAGCCTGAGTTGGCAGCGTGACTATTGAGAGAGAACTGAAGTCCATGAACCAAGACAAGGAAAAGCAGCAATGGAAATGTGTCCTGGTGAGACAAAGGGGCAGTTTCCATCCCCTGCAGAGGGTCCTGTACAAATAGACCTTTCTCCTCTACTGTTGCAGGACTACTCTTTAAGGCACTTTTCTGGGGTTTTTTTGCCCTAAACATTTAATAAACTGTAACAGTAAAACCCTTGCCCAGTGTTTTTCCAGTAAGTATTTTTATTTCATAACGTATAAGATCACTGTGATAGTTACCTTGTAAAATAAAACCGGGTTCAGAATGATCTAAGCATATATAAGGGAAGAGCAAAGGATGCTGAGTGCCAGAAATGGCAGGCAGAGGTAGAGCCTGTGGTGACTTCATATTTGGCAAGTTTCTATCCCATGTACATTTCCTTCCACGTTTACATAAACATGTTGAGATTTTTTTCACTGTTTTTCAAATCTGGGTTGATTCAGGAGCAGTAGTTTGTTAGATGATGGTTTTGTAGCAATTGCCAGGCTTCTGTCATGAGGCTGACAGAATAATACGATAATTAAACTATTAATTAATCTTCCTGTCTTGCAATCATCATGAACTTCCAGACTCGTAATTTTGTGACATGAGGTTGTTAAAACTGGCAGGTGAGAGCCAGGGCTTGAGGTGTGGGAGAAGAGTTGCAGTTTGTAACAGGTAAAAGGTAAATTAAGCTACCTAATAACTTGGACACCATTTACTCTATATCAGGAAAAAAGTGCCTCCCAACATGAAGTGTCCTACCTGATATGTTGTGGAAAATATAATAAAAGAGCTCAAGAAACTTTCTGTCATGATGCAGGATCATCAGCTTTAGAGGATGAGGGCAAGGACCATGTAATGCTAATGATTTAATGATAATGATTATCACTGGTGCACATAAATTGCTAATGAACCAGGAGGCACACTTGTAAGCTTCCCTAAGCTTTCTAGTAAGTCTTTCATTTCCAAAGTAGCAAATATGGATGCATGGATTTATGGTCACAGCAGTGTGAAATTGTCAGAAGAGGTTGTTGCAGGGTTTGTGGTGGCCTGCAGGCAGACTGGTTCAGTGAGAGGCAAGACTCCTGCCACAGTGATTTTCAGAGAGAAAAATGTGAAAAGGAGTTCTCACTTAGCCACACGAGAGGTGTGTGATGGGTTTGAGCTTGGGAAGGGCAAGGGAAGAGGAGATGGCAGCTCTGATGGTGTCCCTTTGCTGTGGCAGTGGGAGCTGTGTTTGGGCGTTAGGAGTGTTCCAGCTGTGCAGAGCTCATTGCATTTGGATCATTGGCACATTTGTGTTTGCCTACATTTGCTCTCACTTATCATAGCAAAGGATCTCTTCCCTCACAGTCCCAGGCTGAGACTGTAGACAGGAAGACAAAATCTATACAGATGTATTTCAGAAAGCAAGATCATGGTTATTTAAGGCATTGCTCAGTGGTTGCAACAGCACTGAGCTTTCTTTAAAGATAGATAAAACTGTATTTTCAATGCAAAGTACAGTTTTACTGTTTACCTTTTTAACTGTATTTTTCACACTAAATCTCTAAAGTGCCCTTCTTATCTATCTTCTGCAAACTATCACAAATAAAGTTGAAGACTTAATCTACAAATCCCTTTGTCATGTCCTACAGTAAAATATGAGCAGAAAGTAGTTAAAACTGTTTATCACAGCATTCTTGGCAAGTCTGGTACTTTTTAAGTTAGATAAATTGGCAACTTCTCCATTTTTTATTTCATGACAGAACTAAACCAACATGAAACATTGAGCCTTCTTGCCTTAGAAAGATGCTGGACTTTGCTGGTGTGTTTTTTATTTATTAAACTCAGAAAATGTTAAAGAGAATTTAGGACACTATACTTTTGCTTCTATTTAAATCATCTTCTGTGTAGTACTCTTTATAAATTGTAATTTCCCTTTCAAAGTAATATTTTTTTTAATATGCCTGTCAGGAAATTATTAGGTATTCCTGGTCACTTTATCCACTTACAGTGCATGCTAAACAAACTCAATAAGCATTTCATTCTGCATTAATGGGATAATTATTGTATGTGGAATACTGATTTATGATAAAAGGCACTTTTACTAGGATCTGACATTTGTTCAATTCATTACTCTTGTAAGATAGCAATTAAGCTTTACAAGGTTATTTTAAATTGATCAGTACAGGATTTTTGTAACAATAGTCTTCATAATACGTCATCTACAGCTCCGGTGCCATGTTAACCAAAACATTAATTTTAACTTATGTGTAGATGTTCTGCTGTTAATTGTAGCTACTCATTGTTTACTCTACATGGTAGCACAGGAGGCAGAATATTGTTGGTGTGATGGGTATTTTGGAGAATGGTTTTGAATCTAAATTCTGTTGAAACCAGTAATATGGTGCTTTTGGATCTCTTAATTTCATTTAAAAATTGCATCCCAAAGCTATGTAATAGAGTAGAAAATGAATCAGGAATTTCATCCCTCTGAACAACTGTGCAGACAAACAGATACTGCTGGTTTTTCTGAGAGGCACCTCCAGCTTTCCTCTCTTGTTTCCTTAATCTCCCATCCTTTCTGGAGAGGCCTTGGGGAGTCACTGCTTCATTCTAATAAATAATGGATAAGGTCCCTGTCCATCCCAGGAAAAGGAAAAGCAGGGAGGAGGAAGTTTCAGTGCAAGAACAAGGGTGTGTTAGAGAGGCTGCTGCCCCTGCTGGTACTGCCTTGGGGCCGGGAGAGCTCTCAGCATGCCTGCAGAGGGATATTGAGGGAGACAAGGGGGGCAAATGAGCAATTGTGTCTCTCGTGTGAGCCTCCTGAGCTGCCTCCAGGGCTTCTGCCAAGATGTGCTGTCAGGGAGCCCCTGCAGCCCCCGAGCATCCCACAGGGAACGGGCAGCTCCAGGCTGGAAATCCTGTTCTTCAGCCAGCACCAACAGCAGCTGATCCTGAGCAGCATTTTAGCAAATCCTAAAACCATCTCACTTCTGGCTCCTTGCCTGCTTGCTGCTTCTTTGCTTTCATGTACTTAGTAACTGTTGAAATCCCACTGCTGCATAGCTAGCTGCTTTTTTTCCCCCTTTCTTTTAATTTTTTTCTCCAAAAAATAAAAGGGAGGCGTAAAAGGAAAAGGATGCTGAAATGGGAAGATGCTCCCAAGACTAAAAACGAGAAAAAAGGAATCTGGCTGCAGGAGGGAATTGAAAGAAAAAAATCTCCAGTCCAGCATTAAGTCAAGGCTGTAAATTCAGAAAAGTGGTATTTGCAAGCCTGTTTCCTGCAAGATGCCTTCCTTTCACCAAGATAATTGCCCTTTATTAGGCAGGAAAAGCAGAAGCAGGATTTGCAGTATTTGGTTGAGGAACCAAAAATATATTTCTTCAGGAAATGCTCCACCCAGGATAACCAAATAACCATCCACAAGGATGGAAACTCTTGTATCTAAAGGAAATGACTTTTAATACAGTTTTAAAGCTGTTCTTATGGCTCATTAACAGCAACGGTATGAGGCTACAAATGACTGAAGGTGGAAAATAATTAGGAAAATATTACCAGGTACTTAAATGTAATTAGTAGGATTTTTAATTTTGTGGGTTTATTTTAAAAGGGGATGGGGGAAATATTTTTTTCCCTGATAAATTAGAGAAGATGTTGAGTACAAAGTACATCAAGACCAGCAAAGTGTAGCATGCTATGGAAGACCATATGCCTGTGGGTTAGTGTGCTGAATTTTACTGAATTTCTTACAATATTAAAAGTTATTTGTCTTCTAGAATATCCCAGTATTAAAAAAAAAAATCTTTTGTCAAAGTCAGATAGTTTCTAGGAACTTTATATATTAGAAAACTCCATCTTTTCAAGCCCTTGGAAATTGGGGAAAAATCTTGTAGAGAAGAACTCTAATCTCTTGGTCTGATTTATGTAACATATAAAATGTATCCATTCTTTTTAAGCTTGCAATTAAATAAGAGATACTCACTCATTGTTACACTGTTCCAAAGAGGGAAAAATTGAAATGATATGGAAAATGAAGAAAACCTTTTTAAAAGAGAGACTTCTTTCTGCTCTTCGAGTTGACAAGTTGGATTTTATGTAACAGTCAGTGACTGAAACACCAGTTCAGAAATTAAAACTCCTCTGTAGTTTTGAAATGTATCATCAACTTCCTAATCACTCCTGGTTTAATTTTTTTGTGTGAAAAGGAAAAAAAATATCCCAAGAAGTACCCTGTAATTTTTTTTTCTCTGATGCCAATGGATGACTTAAATCACTTATGCTGATCAAAAACCTCCAACATAATCAGTCTTTCATTTTTTTCTTTTTTTTTTTTAACATGTAATGCAGGAAAAAGATTGATGTTACTTAGAAATAGAAAGAGAGAACACTTTGGATACAGCAAGAGGAAACATCTCAGGTTTTTAGAGTTCTGGGTGGACCTGCCCCCTTGAACTTGTTCATCAGATTCTATCTGGTGTTAACCTCAGACTGTGATTTTTCTTTGTTCTTTTCTTCAAATACTTTTTTTTTTTTTTGTCTGAAACCCCCCTTAGTTATCAATATAGAACTTTTTTTCTCATCATTGTTTCTACATGAGAAGTATACTCCTCAGAAGTAAAACAAAGTATTTTTAGGGTTTGTGCTGCTTAAGGTTGGAAACAGGTTTCTGCCCTGTACCACAAAAACTAAAAATGTGTTTTATATGTTCAGTACCCTGACTCCATGTGTTCTGAGAGAAGTAGATATTCTTAATAGAAGGCCAAAATTAATTATTAGCAGGTTTGATTGACTAAAATAGAACTGAGAAAACAGATTTAAAAAGTGCACAAATATGCCTTTGGATTTTTTTGAGTTTTAGGTACATATTTTAGGTAATAATTCTAGGCATATAGCATGTTTCAGTGGAATTCGAAGCAGCAGTTCCTGCCTTATTTTTCATATTTTTAGCTTTCAAATTTTACCTCATATCTGGAGAACTTTGTAAAATAATATATGAGGATTAATTTTTGTAGCTCCAGCATATTTGATTACATAGGTAATTTCGGAAAAATTATAAAATCTTTAAGCAATTAAAAAAATGAAGCATTAGTTAAATTAAAAAAAAAGGTCTATATATTTCTGACTTTCTATTAAGCAATTAATTTATTTAACTAAGCAGAGAGAAATAAAATGCCCCAAAGTGTTTCTTTTACAGAGGATTACTCCCACAGCGTTATTTAATTTTATCTGTATGTATCCTACTGAAATTGCCTGTATTCTTCATTTCTTTATTCCTGTTTGTACATAAAGAATCTTATTAGCACATCAGTAATTTGCAGTCTAAACTCCCTCGAGGGACTGTTTTTCCTACACTTTTTAATGCAGATCTCCCAGGTGTTGCTGTTCAAAGTACAAGGCAAAACCTCAGGTTCACAGAAAGAATTATTCTGTATCAGCAAGGTGCTCATTCTTTTTATATTGAAAAGTGCAAGGGGTAATGTAATTGAAAATGTTTTTGCAAAAATGGCTTTGTCTCCCAATCCAGTGTTCCAGCTCCAGAAGGGATAGATTGGATTGGGAAAAGCAAAGTTCAGCTTGCAGCCCTAGGCTCTAATGGGTCACAGGACCTGGGTGGTTTTACAGATTTGCCTTCTGGAACTTCACTTTCCCATTTTCAGCACGTGTTTACGCTGTGTTAGTCAATTCTTCATCACTCCAGTTACTCAAGGGGGAGCAGTGGGGCGAGCATCACCTCCAGAGAATCCCTGTTTGCTTCTTCTCCCTCAGGAATTACAAGAGGAGCTATTCCCCTGCTTCCAGCAGAGATGACCCTCGCTCTGCCTGCCCAGGCTCACTTTCTGTGCTGTGTACCTGTTGGCAGCTCCAGCTGGCAGAGAAATTCTCTCAGTGCTCCGTGCCTGGCTCACTGCTCTGCCCGGTGCCGTCCCTCGCGTGCGGCGCCTCGGAGCGGGCACGGACACGGCCATTTTCCTGTCTGCCCGAGCTGCCAGGCTCCACAGCAATAAAGGTGCATCCACAGGGTTAAGATAGGTGCCTGTCACTTCAGAAGTGTAAGTCCAGGCTTCAGATGTCCAACAGGCAGCTCAGCTGCCACTCAAACTGGCAGCTTCCCCCAGCTGCTTACGCTTTCGCAGGAATCGTGCTCAGCTCTGCGGAGGGTGCGTGACGGATTTGGGTTATGTAGGAAGTACTGGTGGCAGCTGGAGACTGAGAATTTGGCATCCACTGGAGCAGGACTCCAAGTGAGGCAGTCATCATTAGCTGACTGTCCTGGTTGGCTGGGTCTCAAATGTGAGTTTGGACTCAAAATGCTCGTTTGATGCCGACCCAGTGAATATTATCTGTGACATGGAGCAGTGCCAGAGAGCAGGAGGAGATTGCCTTGCTCAGAGGTGCTGCACAGGGCAGCCTGTGGAGTGCAAGGAACAGGAGATGCACACTCAGACCCTTCTGATGTGGCCCAGGACAGTTTTTGAAAGACAAACTTATTGCAGAGGTGTGGTGTAGGGGCACTGGGATGGGAACAGAAGCAGCAGCATGTTTTCATCTTAATGCCACAAAGGAAAGGGCTGCTTTTCATATCTGCTTTTTGTGTTTTAATTAAAGTTAGGGAAAGATGAAAAATAAAAGAGCTCATTAATCATAAATGGCTTTTCACCTTTTTCAACTTTCAGTTCACTTTTTACTGCTCCTCTTTTAGGCTATGATAGACTTAGAATCTTTTAACTTTAACTCAGGAGTCTCTTGATCCTGCCTTCCCCTTCATCCTGCCTTGCCAGGGCAAGGGGATGGGAGTGGGTTGAAGGAAGGTTTGGAATTTGGTTTCTGCAGAGTAACCTGGCCAGCCAAGCCTGTCTTTGGGCAG
This sequence comes from Luscinia megarhynchos, assembly GCA_034336665.1. NCBI lineage: Eukaryota > Metazoa > Chordata > Aves > Passeriformes > Muscicapidae > Luscinia > Luscinia megarhynchos. The sequence goes on from CM067570.1 coordinate 4,628,383, forward strand.
ATGAGGCTGCTGTGCTGCTGCCGACCCAGAGAGCATCACTGCTGGGGCAATTTCTGACAGCACTGTGCTCTGTGCTGCTGTGCCTTCACCCTCTGAGACTGAAAGCCCAAATCCTGCCCTTCAATGGCTCTGGGTGACCCAATTTGCTTTTTGTGGGTGATCAGGGGAAAAGAGGGATCAGTGGTTCAGAAAAAACAGCTTTTCTCAATGTAATGTAGAAACAAGAAAAGTTCACTTTTAAACTGCAAAGTGTAATATTTTCATCCTCTAGCTTTTCCTTTCATACATCCCTTTGGTGTATTTGTTTCCTACAATGTGGTGTCTGTGTCACAGATATTAAATCTTTGAAAAGGAGTTGAACCTACTAAATGAAAAAAATATTCAGAGTTGTAGTACACTTGTTAATACCATAGGGTCTCTGCAGACACGCTTTAATCTTTGTTAAGGTTAATAATTACATTATAATTTTTTGTAACTACATGAGGGTTAATGAAGCAGGAATGTGGTTTATGGAGGAATTCCTTTTACAGAACTGCTTTCAAAAATTTTTCAAGTGGAATAGTGTTCAACTACTTATTTTTCAGTCCAAGAAATCTGTTTCAGTGGGAATTATATTACATTCAGAGAAAAGTTATTCCAATGCAACTAATGTCTTTCATTTTTAAACTCATAGTTTGAATATATTATCTGTGGGATAACTATACTCTTGGTGGCTTTGCCATACTGATATCACTTACAGCTGACATTTAGTAATAAAAAAGACAATTATTCAAAAAAAAGAAAAACCTGGCTGAGGCTAATCCTTATAGTTGTTCCAAATCAGTAAAGTCTAATTTTTATTCAAGACAGTGGCTTTTCCAAAGCAAACTGGTCCTATTTATCTATTTCTACTGCTTGAAGGTTGTGGAGAACAAAGCACAAGTAGTTTTAAAGTTTCTGCTAAGCTAGGAAGGGCACACAGTAATTTCCCTTCACCTCTGGGACTTGAGCACAGACACTGTTGTGTGGAATAAGTTACGACCTCCTGCAGAAAGGAGTTTCCAGGAGTCCATCTGGTGTACGAAATCATAAATCGCTCACCCTCTGAAGGAGAGACTTGTGCATGTTAGGAACAGCCTTCCTCATGCTGTAAAGAATTCAGAACTTGGGGTTTGCTGGGGAGGGCAGCCTGGGAGACAGCACGAAAGGGTAAAAGGGGGTGAAATCTAAAATGATTCTGTTGTTTCCAGACAAAAACTTGTATTTGTCCCTTTGCTCTGGGGGTGGGGAAGGGGGAATGGAGTGTGCTGCATCCATAAGAACCAGCAAATGACACAAATGACAATTTACTCAGGAGCCTCCCTAACCTTGTGCCAGTTGGCAAACGGGGCTGCTGTTCAAGCATCAGTCAAGAGATTCTGGGATGAAACTGTTTTGCAAACAGTGCCTCTTCATGTGATTCTAATGACAAGTCTGCAACATCTGGCTGTGGTTTTGGACTCAGAGCTCATACATTTGCATGTCCTGGTCCCTCCAGAAATGATTTCTGTCTTGCAGGGTGAACAGTGGCCTCCGTATAAACATTACATCCCTGGTTTGTAGTAGCTCCTCTTTTGATTGCTTCTTAGCAGCCTAGAACAGATATTTTGGAATTAATTAGGAGCACATTAATTTTAAGAGTTTGCTTGAAATATCTTTATTTAACTGGTCCTGAATTTGGTTATTTTGTTCTTGTTGTTTTCCAGCTTCTTCATAAGTTTCTTACTGTTTTTTAAGCCAGCATGTTCCCTCAGAACATGGGGCTCTGGGATCTTTTCCATGCAATCCTGAGATGCCAAGAGCTCTGCTCTATAGAGCTGAGAACATGGATGTGCGAGTTTGTATCTTGTACATATTGAGCTCCAAACCTGCTGATTCTGATGGAACACTGATATTTCTGTCAAAAAGGCTCAGAATATGCATTTTTGTGTTCATGTTGAATTAGTAGTAAAATTTGAATATATTTTGGAGGTGTTTTAATTATCTCAGTATCAACATCAAGAGTACTAACTGTAGTAGAAATAATTGTAGTTGTTCAACAGAGAGAAAAAAATAAGCAAATACAGAAATACAAGACTTCAGACTGTATGGGTAGGAATGGTTCAGCTTGGGCTGACTGTTGTGCAGTGCTGCGATTTAATTCATTGTTTGGTTTTTCTTTTGACATTGCACTTTTACCTGTTCTGAGTTTGGATCTGAGACGGCCTTTTTTGAAACTTTTTTGCAGTGATAGAAAATCAGAAACAGATAAAACACAATGTTACAGTAAAGATAATCCCCATAGATGGATAGAGCATTAATGGACATAGACCTTCCTTTAATGACCAAAGTGCTTCCAGTGTTACTCTATGCAATGTGAAATACATTTCTTGTCCAGTGCAGTGTCAACTTTATTGTCAGTGGGCAGTTCCTAAATTCTGTGCTCAGCGTATTTCACTTCAGAGTCTGGAAGCTGGAGGTGTTCTTGGGAAGTGCAGTGGCTGACAGCCTGTGGTGATGGCTCAATGCACCTCCAGCTGCAGCACAAATTGTCACCAAGAGTGGAGTAAGAGATCAAAGGGGGACTCACTGAGACAGGCAACAAAAGCAACAAACTCATCCCCACAATGGGACTTCAGTGCCTTAGAAAAAGCTGAGCTTGAGTCACAGTCAAATCAACTCGAGTCACTCAAATATCATTTGAGTCACAGTCAAAGCAAAGAATAACTGGAGAAGCAGGAGATGGATTAAATAGTAATTACACAGGGGGAAAGGTATTCTGGTAGTAGGACTAGAAGTGACTAATTTTTATTTTTTTTATAAGCAGTCCCAACCTTAGTCTTTGATGACTATACCAAAGTATGGGAGGTCCAGAAGGAAAATATTGCATTTAAAAGACACTGCTTGTGATGGCCCGTCTTGCATTAGTGGTAACTTGTGAATCACTGTGTGCATCACACCTCATTTACTGTGCCACCTCATTTTCTTTTATTGTTGATGGTACCACAGACAGATTTTTTCCTTTGGATGTTCTGTAGTTCTGTATTTAAATCTCCGACATTGATGCCATATCATTTTGGGATTTTACTGGAAGTTTTGAGTTCTGTGATCTTTAGTAAGTCGAACTTCCTCCTGGTGTGATCCATGATGGATGAGTGGTGTGTGGCTGGGTTTGTGCCCCTGGCCCCCCTCCCTGGAGGAGCCCCCACTGCCAGCCCTGGGCAGAAGCTGCAGGGGAATCCTTTGGCATGTGGCTGCCACAGAAGTCATGGGCAAAGGCTTCATTGATTCCAGTGGACTGGGATCAATTACTCTTCAATTAGAAAATGACCTTGGTACTTTTTCTCTAATCAGCATTTCCCTGTTATATCAGTGATGATTGGCACTGTCCTAGCTCCAGTCTGAGTATTTTTTTTTTCTTTTTCTTATAGATCTGCATTACTGCTTTTAGATTGGAGTAAAGTCAATTTAAGTAAATGTCTTCCTTTGCTTTATGCCTGTACCAACACACATCATTTACTTAATGCAATCCATTAGTTTTCTTTCTCTATCTGTTAGCCATTATTTAATTACTTTTAATTTAGAAGCTCTATATTTCCTTCAATAATATTTCAGTTTTAGTATAGAACCTATAATATTTTTAATAAAGATATCATGTAACATATACACAGGCAAATACTCGAATTGGTAATCATATGAAATCTGTTTATTAACTTTTTTAAGAAAACCAGAACTGCACATTTCCATAAATGCCTTAGATATTCTAGTTAATTGGGATGTGATCTTTCCTAAATGTGCCGGATCACTTCAGTCTGAGTGTCATTCAATGTTGCAAATTTTGTTTTCTGACTTTTAATCATTAGTGGTTATTCCCCTGATGAGCTTATTAGCCTTGAGTACAAATACTTCATCTACCCCAGTGAAGAGCTAAAAGTCTGAGGAACTCCTTAAATATGCATGGATATCTACAGTTCTTTTTTATTTTTTTTCATAGGAAATAAAGTGAAGTGACACTGTCATATAACATCATTTTCATTAATTTTACTGTTTTAAGGTTCAAGACTCATATTTTGTAGGGATAGGCTATGTCTGTAGTTTGATGTAGATAGAAAATACAAGCCTTGTACATACCAGTTCTCTGAAGAAAAGCTCTCTATTTAATTTGTTTGCTGTGGAGTTTTTCTCCAAAATTATATTAACGAGTCAAGCAAGAGACTCCACATTTCTGTACAACCTCCATGCATCTGAATTCTTCAGGCTGTAGCATGTACTGTATTTTGTTCAGTGTAGTCCAAGGACTCATTATCAATCTGATGACACATCCTAATAATGCCTAACTGTGTAAGGTATAAAAATGATAAATTAGAACACACAAGGGGTATTTTGGTGATCGTATTTTCTCTTGAAAACTTGACTTTTCTATAGTTTCCATTTTGCTTTCAAATGTTCATTGTGGGTCTCTTCTGTGTAATCTCTGTGTGACAATGGTTTAAATCCCTTTTAGTGATGTGGCCAGTCAGACAGGGAATTTTCCTTAACAGGGATGTGAGTTTTGGTTGGTGTTTGTTTGTTTTCATTATCAGGATAAGCATTATTTTCAGGCTTTAATTGTTCCATAACACAGCAGAAAAATCCTTATGACCAATTTGAACCATCCTTCTTTTAATGGAACATGGGGCAGGGTATAGGATCTGGGACCAGAGACAAGAAAACAGCAGTAGGGATTTTTTGAAAATATTCGAGTGTAATGTCTCATCAATTGCTTGTGCTGGTTTTTTAACTGTCAGTCAATCACTTTTTCTTTAGTTTCCTGAGAATTTCTAGACACTGAAATCTCTAAGCGTACTTCAAAGTTTTAGAAACACTTATTTTCCTTGCTTTTTATTTTACACTGAGGCACCAAGGAATAATGTGGTTTTCTCCAGTGAAAATGAGAATAGTGGAATATTAGAAACCTGAATTTTAGTATTAAATATGTGTACAGTGTGTGTTTGCAGTGCTTACATATATATCTGTGCAATGTTAAAAATATATATTATTTTCCCCAACCATCTTGTTTGACTGGTCATAGCTTTTAATTTCTTTCTTTTATTTTCTTTTCTTTTTTTTCTTTTCTTTTTTTTCTTTTTTTTAACCTACTTAAACTTTCCTCAAATATTTCCAAATACTATGAACCATTTGTAGCTGTCCTAATTCTGGCTCATAAGCAATGCTAAAAATTCCTCCCCCAACTGACAGCTTTCTTTGCCAGATTACAATATTCCCAGCTGATTAGTTATCTTAACCGCAGGGTATTTTCTGAAAAGTACAATTAGCAGAATTTGTTTCAAGCTCCTACTAACAGTTTGCTGTAGAATGTAATTTATTTCATATTTTCTGTGCAATGAATGTTATTCATGTATTTTTTGAAAAATCTGCTAAGAGTATATTTTCATCCCTTTCCTTTATTTCCTCTTCCCCTAATGCCAAGAAATAAAAATTGAAAATATGATTTCATCTGGAACTAAGAACAGCCCTGGCATTTAACTGAGTGGGGTTCTGGATGTGCAGCAGTTGTTATTGTTAAATTCAGCTATTAATGAACATAACACCATGTGGAGAGGTGGCTGGGAGGAGAGGGGCAGCAGAAGGATTAGGAGCTTTCAGCAGTGGGGATTTCTGAACCTTGGAGCAGGGAGTGCTCTGCTGGGCTGAGTTTGAAGAGGTTTCAGCTCAAAGTTGAAGCTCTGGGGAATCAGAAATGAAGGTCTCATCCTTTGCCAGCACAGACATTGAATTTTCATTCATTAGGGGGTTCCAGCTGTAAACTCTACAGCAGAAAGCTGTTGCTTTGTCCCTGATTATTTATCAGCACTGGTGGAAAAGGCAGACAGCAATCTTGCATGTAGCTAACTTTATAAAGATAAAAACCTTATAATAAATCCTTCACTTGGAGAACGGTAGCTGAATGTCTGCTGAAGTGTGATTAAATCCTTGGGAAAAAAGGGAAAAGTTACTGCAAGGAGCTGTTAAAAAGCTTGAGAAATAATTACAGGAGCCTGGATGTGTCTGGTTTGTGTTGTGGGCACAAGAGGGTGGTGGAAGGCAGCAGAGCAGATCTGAGAGGAAGAGGGAGGATGGAAGAAGAGAATAATGTTGGTCCCAGATTTCCCACTGTCATGGTCTGGTTGTTCTGCAAAGGTTTTTGGAAGCTGAACAAAAATTGGAAGAAGCAATATCAAAACCTCCCTGTCCCAATGTGCATTAAATACATCCCACATATTTATGAACTGGAGACAGGGAGTACTGTGGTAAAAAAGATGGGGATGGGATTTTTGTTGTTCAAATCTTCTTCTGTTTCTACCTAATTGTTCTGATTTCAGCAAACAGTGAGAAGGCTGAAGTGCTACATAGGCACTTCAGAAAATGCCATAGGTTTCTCTCTTAGATGAATTGAAAATCTGTGTCCCTTTAAAAAGTAATTGTCAGTAAAATTAAAGAATCTGAATCTATGTTTATTGTCAAATTTCTGTTTTACAAATCTCTTCTACCGACTCACTGAATTTAAAGACACTAAATGAGAAGCTGGGCTGGTTGTTTATAAGACATAGAATTTTCATAGGATAGGGAAATTTCACTTGTGCACATTTGACCACTAACAATAATTTTCACGTGTAGCAATTAGTGGAAGGCAATGCAGCTGTTTATACTCAGGATAATACTTATTTTTAGTTAAATGGTTATTTTCAAACTGGAATAATGGGTGATTGAATGCTTCTTCTCTGTTTTTTCTTTTCTTGCACATTGTTTTCTTTTAAAAAGAAATAAAAGACTAAAGAGATTTACACTGGCCAGAGTTTAATTTGTATTGACATTTGTATCTTACCTCTGAGGTTTCAAAAAAAAGAAAAAAAGAAATTTAATGAGGTCAGACACATACAAATGAGAAGATATTGCTTTGAGTTGCATGAGCACTGAAACACCTAAATCCAACTTAAAAAAAAATATGAGCTGGAAACTCAGCCCAGCCTATGAAACATGGACTTTGGGGCTGCAAATCCTGTTTCTGTTTTAGTGAGTGCTTTTTGAAATCACAAAACTTTGATTTGGAGTCATACGAAATAATTTTTATAATAATCTCATTGACAATGTTTATATTGGAGAAAAACATCTATTGATCTGCCATCTTCTGGATGAAAACTGATCTGATTTGCAGTAGTGGTGCTGCAGGTTTTGGTCATCCCACACAATTTAAAACATCATGTGACCACAGGCATTTTATATTAGGAAATAAACTTGGCTTTACAGGTTTATAACTTGTATATAGGACTGAAATACTGTATAAGGAACTTGTAAGAACATATACTTCTGAGTTGCTGTGCTGTCCTAAATTTATATATTTTTAAAAGAGATGCATAAACATCCCAGCATTTCCTACTATCTACTATCTACCAATTTATGAGGTATCTTCTCAAAAGCTTTTCTTGAGAACTTGCTTCGTGTATCGACTACAGAAACATTTTTTTCTTCACAATTGCTTAATGTGGACTCAAGGAAATAACAGTTGAATTTTCAGTCATAGGGAGAAATCTCAAACTCTGCTTTCAGGTAAGTGTAAATTTTCTCCCTGAGTCTTTTATTGTGTTTGTACCAAGTGGGATAAATGCTCTGCTATTTGTGAGTGAATACTTATGCGATACTTGGTGTTAGATCAGAAAGCTTCATCTTGCAAATTCTGTCACGGTGGTGTTGCTGATCATGTAATTACTGCAGTTATTTTTGATTGGCCAGCTATCAATGTGATGCTGTGTGGAGCAGGGAAGTCATCCTTACCCAAAGCAGCCTTGGACCTTAGTCAAGGGAGATGTTAAAATCGCCCTGTACATCCTGTCATTGAAATGGATACTCTGAGCATTATCTGCTGACCTGGTGGCTGAGGGGATTTTAGAATCACCAATAAAAGGCTGCATGTGATGATAGCTCTTGGCTGATGGGGAGTTACCTGACCCTTTTAAGGCAGGCTGCACTGCCTCTGTGCACCAGCTTTATGGAGAATGATGAAGTTGGGTGTTTAGTCAGGGAGACTTTGTGAGGCAAAAGGAATGCTTAAAGAGATCCTGTTAAATAACTTGGATATCTTATAATAGGAAGTAGTTTGAAGCAAATTCTTTACATTTGAGTATTAATGACCCTAAAAGTAAAAGTGCCTCTTTTTTTTAAATTCTTTTTTTATGAGCATCAATACGATCAAGAGCATGTCCAAAAGTGCACGGATCTGCAGTTTCCTGCAGAATCAGGGGAAAAAACTGAGTGTAAAGCAGCATAATGAGTGAGAAATGGCCCTCTCCCTGCTCTCAATGATGTTTGACAATAATAAAACGTGGCAATATGACAGATACCTTTTGGGAGCACTTAGAGCTTTAAATGGACTCTCTGTATTACAATACTAAATTGCAGAGTTACTACCATAAAACACACCAAATAGATTTACATTTAAATTGTAACGGAAGGAGGGAGATAATGTCACAATGAGGCAACAAAAATGGGAAAGCAAATCCCAATAAATGTCAGCTCATTTTTTCACTCTCCAGTTTGTTGGAAAGCTAGGAACTTTTGAATTTTGAGTAATATGTTGCCAAGAAATAAATCTATAAAATTCTTTTGAAGCTGTTCAGCCTCATGGATAAACCCTCTTCAATGAAAGCACGGGTCAGTGTGAGGGACTTGTGCAGAGCCAGGTTGATCACTGCAACAACAGGTCCTGTCTCCCAAAGCTCTTCCCTAGTCTTTCCTTCCACTTAATGGTTCAGACTATTTACTGATTGTAGTTTTTCTATTTTTAAAAGTGAAGGTTTTAATTTTTTATTATTATTTTTAGTCCATGGTGGTATGATTTTCCGCTCTTCCTTTATTTACATTTGTTTATTTATTTATTTGTTTGTTTGTTTATTTATTTATTTATTTAGTATCTATGGCCTTCACAAAATCTCTGTTGTTTTCTCTCACTTGATTTTATTTCTTCAGATGTTATGATTGATCTAATTGTGGCCTGGCTCCTTGGGACTGCTGGTGCATTAGTGGAAATAACTGTTTTTTGAGAACATGGTGTAGAATGTACCTCTCATTTCCTTTGGTTCATAAATCCACAGTAGATTAACTCAATTAATAGTGATTTTTCTGCAGCCCATCAGTGTGACATGGAATAAATATTCAGAAGTATCAGTGGAGCTTTTTTTTGACAGTTACTCAATGTGTTTGACTCAGAAGTGCTTTGTGAGGATGAGTCTTCTCTTGATTCATAAACAGCTTGGGTATTAGTCAAACTTGTGCAGTTAAATTCTGCTTTAGCATGAAATTATGGCCTTTCTCCACTTGAAAAATCATTTTCCTACTGCCTAAATCTGGAGTTTTGCAAGGCCTGGTTAATTCACTTAGAAAACTTTCTAGCTTGCTTGTGATTTATGAATGGACAGAACTGTGCTTTTACTAGAAGGGCTTTTTTCTTACAAGAAAACAAACTAGATGTTGAAAGGGAGACTTGCCCTAACAGTATTTTCTGTGACTTGCATAAAATGTATTTGTCTTTATAATGACATTGCTTTTTATAGCTCCTATAACTACAAAAATAATTAAGAACATTTCTCTGAGCTAAAGAGGGATGTTTCATATTGACTTGAGAGTTAATTTAAATTACAAATGAAATACAGGAGAAGTGCCCTAAAAACTGATGTGTACATTTTCCTAGCATGGTGAACAGATAGCAATTAGTGATAAGTGATTTGCCTCCAAGTTGCTTTGAATAGCAGAAGATGCAGAGCTCAATACAGAGCAAATAAGCTCGGGCTCACTGGAGAGAAGACAGAGGAGTTAATCTCCCCTCCAGGGCAATGATGTTCCAGGTGATATCCTTACAATGGATTTTGTCACATTGTGTTTTAATGCTCCCAAGCAATGGGCTTTCACCTTTTATTGCCTTAGGATATTCTCTCACAAATGGTCTATTTAGCAAGGTTTAGGCTTCCTTTGTGTCTTCTCTTTGCAGATGAATCAATAGCATCAATTAGGATTGATTGGGAAGGTCAAACTTGGTTTTGCACCAGAAAGATTCGTAACCAGAGGTGGTCATGGCACGAATGTACACGATTGACTTGTCATCCTGTCCAACTGGAGCACGGATTGTGTTGGGAATATTGTGTTCAGCAGGAACAGGACAGTGATTGCCACCTGGGCTAGGCACTGCTGAGGCCACACCTTGGATCCTGGGATCTGTTTTGGTCCCTCACAATAAGAAAACTTTTGAAGGGCTGGAGTCTGTCCAGGGAAGGGAAAGGAGCTGGAGAAAGGTCTGGAGAATGAGGAGCAGCTGGGGGAGCTCAGCCAGGAGAAAAGGATGCTCAGGGGGAACCTTGTCACTCTCAAAAACTCTCTATGACAGAAGAGTGCAGCCAGGTGGGGTCTGTCCCTTCTCCTCAGAAACAAGCAACAGAAAAAGAAGAAACAGCCTTAGGTTGTACCAGGGGAGGTTTAGACCAGAGATTAGTGAAAATTTCTTCACTGAGCTGTTTGTCAAGCCCTGGCACAGCTTCCTGGGGAGGTGGCAAACTCCCTGTCCCTGTGTGGCACCTGGGGATGTGGTTCAGTGGTGGCCTTGCCTGGTTGTACTCAATGATCTTAAAGGTTTTTTCCAACCTTAATGATTCTATGAGAATTTAAAAAAATGTTGCACCTGGAGACAGCTAAAATACACATTAAACAGAAAATGTGTGGAAAAGCCAGTAAATGACACAGAATTCAGCCCATAGGAATCAGAGACTTGTAAGAAAGTGTCATCTCTTGACAACTGTTTATCATGAAATTAGTACTTTTCTAATTGATAGTTCGGGAACATTGTAGTGAAGTGTCAGCTATTTCACTTCCACCATTATGTGCAAATTAGTAAAGTTATTTCTGATCTTACCTGGTTTTTATATTGTTCTGTCACATTTGCAGCTCTTAGTGATGACAACTTTGTAATATTTTAGGGGTTCATATAGATGCCCAAACATATATTAATGTTACTGATCAGCCTGTCTCAATTATGTTTTGTGGCAGAGAATTATTTCATATACATAATGTTTTTCCTTTGCTTGGGCTTGAATCTATTTTATCTCATACTCTTCAGCTCTTTCCAATTCTTGATTTTGGTTTTTATTATCTGGTTTTCTTCCTGAAAATTCTGTAGCATATTTTGACATTGCACCATGTAAGTATGTTAGAAGTTTTTTTAATTTTTAGATTTTTTCTACATTCTAGTGTGGCAGAACTGGGGAAAATTGAACAGCTGTGTGCCTGTATTTCCCAGATGTATTTACTTTCCTGATGAATATCTTTTCTGGCTGAACTGGAAAATTTCAGGACAGACATCCTGTAGCTGTGCCATAGCCAGTGCTTTGGTTAGACTGGAAAAATCCAGGTCTGCTCTTGAGCCATGATGGGTCAACAGATCAGCTCTTGTGCTGCACAGTAAACCCAAACAAGTAGGAGACACCGATTATGGGATATGCAGGTGTGTGTGCACTTCTGTTTAGGTAATCCAGGATAGGAATATGTTAGTCTTAATAAAAATAAAAAATAGCTAGGGGCCTTAAAGGATAATTTTCTGCCAAGTCTGTCCTCAAAGCAGCTTTTATTCAGCACATGATTTATATGTCTGATTTCTGCGGCGTATTTCTTCCGCAGAGAGAAACTGAGGGTGGTGGAGACTCTTGGCAAGGCAATTAAAGCTCTGTGGGAAGTGGGGGTGGCTCTGTGGTCCCCTGAAACCTCTGCTGCCTCCCAGGGGGTGGATGCTTCCCCACGCTCTGCTGGCACAGCACTGGCTCAGCAGGCAGCCCCTGCTTTATTGATCCTCCTGGGATCAATGGGGGAGTGCTGTGCCAAAATTAATGGCCAGGTTTGGTCCTCACACGGAACAGTGACTGTGAACAAAAGCTTAAGAGAAGTGGAAACAGAGTGTGGCTTTCTTGCAGAGCACATCCTACTACAGAAGGTCTTGCAGCAGGCTGAATTGTCACTTTTGCTGGTGCCAGCTCAGGTGTGAGGCAGCAGGACAGGTTGGAGCAATTAAAAAGCCACTGCACCCCCTCCCAGGCCTTCCCAGGGTGTTTGCTGAGTGCCAGGTGCAGCCTGCCTCCCTGAACAGAAACTGCTTGTGTTGATTTTGATGATGTTGGGCTTCATTTCAAAAGCTCGAGAAGTTATTCTGGTGTGGATGTTGAATAAAAGGGCTTGAGAATTAAAAAGTAGAATCCATGCAAAACTCCAGGAGTAAAGTGGCAATAAGCAAAATACTGGCACCTGTCCATGTGCTGCTTATTGGAAAAAATGCAAATCATCTTTGGGCTGAAAGTAGCACATGAGAAAGCTTTTAATTTTATTAAAATGAATTACCCATCATTATCTTGTTGTTAATATGTGGAAGTAGACTACTGAAAGACATTGAATAGTCACAGTAATTTACCATTAATCAAGGAAAAAAAGCCTCAAAAGACAGGTTAAAATCACATTACTGAGAAAACAGTTTGCATCTTACATGAGTAATTTGCTGTGTAAAATTCAAAACAGAAATAACAGCAGTGTGTGACTCTATTGACGAGGTTTGTCTGCAGGTGTCTCTTGGAGTAATAAGAGGCTACACAGATACTTCACAGGAAAATATCTTTCTCTATACTTTAAGTGCACAATTTGGTTTTGTTTTACATTTCCTTCTTTCTGTAACTGTGGATTGTCTCATTTTGGTCCATGCTCAGCTCAATGGGAGAGATTTGGTGCTGATCCTCTAAGTGTTGTGTTTGTTGCAATGTGTTTACACAGGTTGACCCTGGGGTTTGAGCTATAATTATTACACAGAAGGATGAAAATTTGCAACAAATAGTGACTTTATTCTAATCAGCACGCTTCTGTAAATATTCTTACTTTGTTTATTCTCATTCTTGTACTTTACTGACAAACAAGACAAAGAGCAACCTTAGGAACTGCTGCAGCTAAAATCACCAGCTTTCTTTGAAAAGACAGAACATGAGATTTTCTGGTTTTAAACCTTTCCAAGCATGATGTGAAGATACCTTATCTTCACCTGCCCCTCCCCATCTTTGTTACTGCAAATGATGGTTGATACTCACCATACCCAGTGAACTCCTTGGAAGTGACTTAGGGAAGGGAGATGTGCTTCAGGATTGTCATGTGCCAAAACAGGTTTTGAGTCAGGCTGTTAGTGAGAAAGTGCAAGTTTACACCCCATGGTGATTCCAGCACTGCTGCAAGACTGTGAGTGCCCACTGTGAAGGGGAAGGTGTTCCCAGAGCCCCTCAGCACTGCAGACTGAGCCATTTCCATCATTAAAGTGGGAAGGTGTGGCACCTAAATCATTCTGGTGCTCCTGTAGACATTGCTGTGGAAGGTGCTGTAACTTCAGGTAGCCCCTTGTCATATCTCTTAAATCTGTGTGTGGTTGTGAAGCTTTGATCCCTGCATCAAACTGACAAGTGAGAAGAGTTTCTGGAATCCTGTCTATTTCTGTGTGGTTTGTCTTGCCAAGGGAGAAGCAAAAGAACAATTAATTTGCTCAGTCAGACAGATTTTGCAGGTAGGATTTGGTTTTTGTAGCAAATTTGATTCAGTGATTTCCCCTTTGCAGCTTCTCATTGTAACATTTGCAAAACAAAAGCAGAAACATCTTTTTGAGTCTGATAATGTGGAAAAATGTTTCATGAATTATAAATGAATGTCAGTGATATATGAATGTGCATGCTAAACTGATGGAAGATTTGCAATATACAACATGTTAGCATATAACTTCACTCAGTTTTCAATTTTTAAGTTTTACTTTAGGGAGTCAGAGTAGTACTTCAAAACAAATTTAAAAATATTGTCATTAAGATAAGTTTTTATTCACTATCAATTTATGGGAGCTGTCATGTACCATATCCTGATATGGGATTTTAAAGTCTGGCCTTCTGCTCTTTCATCTGGAGTTTTTAATAAATTTTCTTCTTGAGCTCAGGTTTATAAAATCCTTAGATTTTACTGTGTAACTAAAGGTAGACCCTTGAAAAATTAACTGATGGCAACTCTTTAGAAAGTGTTTTATTTCTATTACATGCCATTAGAATTAGGGAGGGGCAAGATATACACAGGCAAACACAAGGTGACATTCTGAGCATGGTTCTCAAAAGTCTGGCAATGCAAAGCTTCTTGCCAGCTCAGTAACAGACTCACATTTCTTCCCTCACACAGCTTTGTGTGTTTTCTTTCCTGTCCATCAAAACGAAACATTCTGAAGCTTGAGGATTTTATTAATCAAGTAAGCTCATCCAAATTAGTTTCATTTACTTGAAAGCTCTGTCAAGGCACATGAATCCATGTGATCTTGCTGTTTTAACCAGGAGCAGAGAATCTAGGCATAAATAAAAATTGCAACTCCAGATTCTGATAATCCTTCTCTTAAAGAACAGAACAGAAACCGAAGGTTTTTCTGAATGGTATGAGGCCAGACAGGTAACATGCTTCACAGTCAAAAGGAACATAAACTGTTTTGGTTACTTATACTTTTCTTTTGCTTTCACCCTTCCAGTTGTATTTTTTTTCCTTCAGCTTGACATATTTTAACTTATAAAAATAAACTTAGTTAGAACTTATGGGTTCCTTGTACCACAGCAGGGCCTAGGAGGCCTCAAAGGGATGCAATTAATCCAAATGCTTGGAAACAGCATGCTCCCCAATCACAATAAAATTCAAGATAATCAATTTAAATCTAATTTGTTTCAACTGTTTTGAAAGATAAAGTTGATTGTGAGAGCAGCTGGACCTTGAACTTCTGTTCTTTAGACATTTTCAAAGATTTATTGTGGAAAACAAAGGAATGAAAGTATAAAGCTGTTATGCAGTTTAGTGTTGGACAAATGTATACATCTAGACTGAAAGGATTCATTGCACTTTATATTCAAAATGTTTTATTGGCAGGTATTGACTTGTGTTGCTTCTAAGCAAACACAACAAATCAACTCTTAACCACTTTATAATTATTTTAATTTATTGTGCCACATGGATGTTTCATTTAAAATTTATGTTTCAGTTAGGCTTTATACTTGGGTGGAGGAGAAGCCACCCTGAAATTCAAAATAAGAGTTGTAGGTTTGAAAATGGATTGGTGTGATGGTCATCATTTTATTGCTGGCATTAAGTGTTTAGGAATGTCAGGGCTGTGTATCAACTTGACTGGTTTTGAAGCATTTTCATTTTCACAAATGCAATTAATGTTGAACTACTTATGGCCTTCTGTTGGACTCTGTGCAATATGTTTTTGTGAATTAGTGAATCAGTTCTTCCATTTTTCATACTGATAGTAGACACTAAAGAACATAAATAGAAATACATTACATGTTTTTAAGAACAATCTTCCAAGAAAAAAGTCCAGTCAAATTATTAATTTTCAAAACATATGGAATAATTCTTCAAATATCAGCCCAAATGAGGGATATCGAAGTAGGTGGATTTCTCCTTCCCTTAAATACTGCTTTTGCTCTCTTTTGCTGTCCCATCTTTACTGCCACAATCATTTGATTTAGGGTATGGCTTTAGGTGTGTTTTTATTTCTCTTCACCATTCTTTTTGGTTTTGTTCTTTATTGTCAATAAAATGGTATCATTTTGTCCCAGCTGGAAAAGTTACTCCCTTCAAAGCACTGCACCTGCGGGTTCATTTTATTGAAAGGCATTTTGAGATGTAGACAGTAAAACTTAACAATTCTTTTGATAGAAATTGATGTGGAAAACTGTCACAAAGAAAAGGAAAACAACAACAGGGAGTTAGAAAAGGAGCAGAGGAAAAGCAGATTTTTTCATAAACTCTACCCTGTTCTAAAAGACTGACCTGTATTAAAAGTAGAAAGACATTTTAGATCTTGTACTCGGCTTCTCACAACTGTTTTGTTCACAGCATTTGAGAGCTTGCAACAAATAAAAAGAAAATATTTTTAAATGCTTAAAAGTGAGAGATTTTTAGGTATCAGGAATATAATCTCTGATCACATAGGGGACTTTGAGTAACTGAATAGTTGGAGGTGCCCATGGTAGGGGTTTGAAATGAGATTATCTTTAAAGTCCTTTCAACCCAAACCCTTCTGTGATTCTATGGATGTTTTTGGTCTATTAATGTTTTAATGTATAAATTCAATCCAATTTACAGTTTTCACTAAACTCAAAGGAAACACAGTTGAATTTAATGTGGGATTATGGAGATTTACAGCAAGATTTTACTACACTGGGTGTTCAGCCTTCAGTAACACCTACTCTGACTAAATAAAGGGCTGCAGGTGAGCTTATACCACTTCTTTTTGGTCTGGATTGGTTTGTTTACTTTTCAGTTGTGAGCAGCCTCTCATTAAATGATGTAATGTACATGAACCAAGAACTTGTTGTTCCTGCCATGGCAATGGTGACTCAGTGAGTTTTTAAAGTTGAGCTCTTAAAACTGACTTTTAAATCAGGAACCAGCTACTGTAAAAAAAAACAAACATGGCCTAAGGGTGACCTGCTTCTCCCAGACTATGGAACTTCAGCTGTCATAACTGTATTTATAGTTATTGGTAACTTAATATAGGAAATGATTCACTTATTAAATCTGTTAAGTCATTTCATTGTGAGCTACTGGCTAGCAGAGTTGTTGGCAGTAAAAGGTGCCTATTCCCTTGATTTAGTGATGAAAGTAAAAAGGAATTTACCAAAAGCCATTTTCTTTCTCTGTCCTTTTTTAACAACTTTCTCTGAAGCCTTTCTACCTTCCCAAAGTAGATCATTCTGTGGAGTGAGAGGTTGGAATTCAGACCCTTAGAGACATAGGTAGTTTGGGATTTACATGTGGCACAGCAAAATGCACCAAAGCACCTTCAGAATTTTTGAGGTTTTGTAGGTCTTTTTGTTCATGTATAACTGTTTTCTTGGCTTTGGCCATGTGTCAGCCAAATGACTGTTATTGTGTTGGTTTCCTGCCTCAGTTACCACAAGTGCTGCCTTTATTTCCTGGGAGAAAACTGTGCTATTGATGGGCATCCACCTGCTGAGCTGTCAGAGCCCAGCAGGGCACAGCCTTTACTCTGCAGCTCCATCAGCTTCCTCAGAAATCCACCAGAACAAAGTTTGAATTACAAGCTGGATCCCCACTCTGATTACTTGTGACTAAAATTCTTTCTCAAAACAAAGAGTGGCCTGCCTACCAAGTACCATTTCCACTTACCTGCTGTTTGTTCCCACTTTTTCTTTGTAGGAAAGGTCTGGGATGTAATGACTCAAAGTCAGGGGTGGCTGACTGTGTCCTGCCATGGAAAAATAGATCTCATCAATGATCAGTTTAAAAAAAAAAGAACAAAAAAGGTTTTCTGGAAAAAGGGATTGTACAACAAACTGCTCGTGCCTGGTGCTCTTTTGACC
Organism: Luscinia megarhynchos; assembly: GCA_034336665.1. Lineage (NCBI taxonomy): Eukaryota > Metazoa > Chordata > Aves > Passeriformes > Muscicapidae > Luscinia > Luscinia megarhynchos. Next base: position 4,645,824 of record CM067570.1, read on the forward strand.
TGAGATGAAGCAGGCAAAGGAAAGAGGAAAGCTTGCAGGCATCTCAATTGTTTTTACCTGCACTTTTCCTATTGGCCATAGGTGTCTTTCTGGCAATTGCTGACGAGCAGTAGTGGTTGTGGGGCAAAGAAAGGATCTGGTTTAACTTCATACTAGGATGCTTAACTGTTGTGTAAAGGGCTAAGATTTCAGGACAGACCCCTTGCAAGGCTGACTGACTTCACTGAGCTGCAGCTTTTCCTGCCACAGCCCTTTTACAGACATGGCATGTGCAGGTGTCTGATTTGCTGCTCTGTCCATGGAGACCTGCTCAGGGGGAGCTCAGGGATGTCAGAGAGCTGCTGCTTGCTGCTGCTCTCCACATTTCCATCTTGATGACTGGGTGTAAAAGGCCTCATAAAACATTAGGTATATGCAAATGAACAAACAGGTGGATTATCAATAACCATCAGTTCAGGAGGAAAAAAAAAAAGTCAATTGTCTTATCTTTCCTGGAGACATGCTATGGCCAGATAGGCAGTTCATCTTCCCAGGTATGTTCCATTAAGTATATTACCCAATCAACTAGGATATATAAGGCATATTGCAAGTCTAATCTCCCCAGGCAAGTAGTATTCAATTATCCTTACCGTTTGCAAGAGAGAAATATCCTGAGCATTTAGAATGCTTGTATTTTTGGCACTCAGTCATGTTATGTGAGGGCTAATAAAGAACATTTCAACTAAGAAGGCATAAGACAGACAGATGAAATATTGAAGAAAATGGCATTATATAAGTACTGAAGTGCAAACGTTCACCATCCCTCAAAGTGGTTTCCTGACATCTTATCTAATGTTTTGAAATTGGGTCAAGGATGAGAACAACTGAGAATTGTCACCCACTATGCCTACAGTGTGTGTTTTGTGTGTGTAGTTATAATTAAAATAGAAATTCTGTGAAATACTTTGTTTGCAAAAGCCCTCTCTGTTTCAAAAGTGGTTGCTTTTTTTTTTTTTTTTTTGGTTGTGTGTTGTTTTGCTATGTAAATTGCTTTTTGAATTGCATACTGTTCAGGCAGAACAATTTTGCTGTTGCTCTTCTAAGCAAGCATGAGAGATGTCAGGAGTCACAGCTCCTGTGAGCACTCTTGAAAGCAATGTCTTCACTGCCACGTGAGATGTGGCAAGTGGCAGATAAGTTCAGTCACAGACAGCTTCGTAATTTGGTAGTTGACAAGAATCCAACGTAATATCTTTGCAGGGTTATGGGAAAAGCTCTGCTTTGTCTCTGTTCCTGGCAGGACTCACAGCAGGGGTTACTGTGGAGATTGTTTGCTGCCTTTCCAGACCAAACCCTGCTCTCAGTTGTTTCTCTTCTGCTGAGCCTTACATATACTGCAGAAACTATGACTGAGCTAAATACCAGGATATTTCAATCTACATCCAATATTTTAAAAAGAGAGAGATTAAAGGAAAACATATTCTTTGCCTGGTTATTACATACAAATGGTACAGCTTTTCATGGGATGTGTTGTAAAGGTTTCATGAAGCAAAGAAGTATTTCCCAAATTCCTTTATCCCTCCTATGGGCTTCTTCATTCAAACATTAAAAGATGTTAAGAGTATGCATATTCCATTCTTACTCCTGCCCATGTTGTACATCTGTATCTGTATTCTTCATATCTGTATTTTTTCAAGGTATAAGCATCTTAAAATTCATACATATTTACTGCATTTTCCTACATTTTAGTACCTTTTTGTCTTTGCTGGTCCATTGCTTTTTTCCATAGGGCATATTCCATACACCCATGGAAATGGTGCAGTGCTATTTTCCCCTCTCTTTGATTTTTGTTTCCCATTCTGTCCCCAGCACAGGACAGATTCTTCCATATCCACCCTCCTCTAAAGGTCTGCTTTATATAAAGCACAGTCTCAGGGGTCATCCCAGGGAAGGCTCCCTGCTAGAATGGAATTCTTCACCAAAATTGATATGCATGGGATCTGCCTATTAGACAGACAGATTTGGCCTACAGATATTTATTCTTCACATACTTTCAGTGTTACTAGAGCTGAAACCTTGCAAAAGTAACAAATCTTTAATTAGCCCTTTGTGATCTGGAAGTGAGCAATGTGCAAGCCACAAAAATAAGTTTTTTCACAAGAATTTCAATGTTTGCAAGGTCAGAAACTGAAATGTGTAGATGTGCTCCAGAGTATATGTTTGGCCAAATTTAGTCTTCTAAACTCTTGAAATACTTGGTATAACATCCATTTACAGAAGAACTAAATTTGTTCAGTTAAGTAGATAAGTAGTGAAGATACACATTTATTAATGGAAAGAAATATATGGATTTGAGCTGAAATTGGAAGCTGACATGAGAGGAGTGATATTCTCTGCATCACTCTGTACCCCATAGTTGTTTTCTACTGAATTTATATTGCTCTCAGAGCAGTTCTAACCTAATCATGTGGAATACATCTATTTCCCCCTACCCTGTCTAGAGCACATGGCTGTTTGTAAATTAAGGTTTTTGGAGCCTGGCTTTTTCCCTCGCTTACAGTTGTTTAGCACAAAACCAAAATGAAAGAAAATCCCCTAATGTGGTAAATAGGACTTATTACTTAGTGACAGTGCCTTCCATTTCCAACCTTGGGCTCCCAGTGGGTCCCACATTTGCCTTTCCAGCTAGCTGCAAGAAAGTGTTCATCTCTTTCTGAAATGGCTTTTCAGAAGATAAGCAGTTCAGACAGAAATAATAAAAGCCTCGGTTGCAACACTTACCTTCTGGTGGCCACTTGGGAAATCCTGCCTTCTTTTACATCACTTCTTGCCTGGATTATGCAGGAGAGAAAAGTGTTTGTCTGGCTGTTCCCATAGCTTTTGCAGTCTAATTCAGGCCAGTCACAGATACTTAGGTCATGCTGCATGTTTTCCCCTGAATTCCAATTTTTAGAAAAGTTCAAGAGTCTCAACAGATCATGTTAATTCAGGACTGAACTCTGACCCAGTTATCTTCTCTTCCTCATCCCTCAGTCTTTGTTCCTCTTGCTCTCCCTGAACAGTTTGCAGCAGCCCAAGGGTCAGGATTTTCAAGTAGCTGGTTTATAAATAAGCAGCCTATGCTAAGAAAAAAACACTTCATAAAAATAATTCTACCTTTTTGTTATAGTAAATGTGAGACTAAGAAATGTGGCATTCATGTTAAAATCTCCTAATTTCTGAGAAGGTTTTAGTGGTAGAATCTGTTACATCACTTACATTACTGCTGTTGTTCAAGTCCAGGAACTTCTGAAGGAGCAGTGAGATTATTTGAAGCAAACAGATCTGAACTGGTTCTGTCACAAAGCCAAAAATCTTCAATTAAGCTTTCAAATCTAGATTTCATTCTTTATTCTCAAAATAATAGCTGTAATGATGGATCTATAAGGTGGGAACATTATGGAGAAGTAAAGGTTCTTTTCTCTTAATTATCCCCCCTACATTTCTGTTATATCTTCACCATAAGCAGAGTAGAATAAGCACAATTTTGTGTTGTTTGCCCTGTGGCATTACTGACCAGAGAAGTATTTCAGATAACGTATATATCATGTCTCCTGCCTGAGCAGGAACAAATTCCTACGTTTATTAAGTGATTCCTGCTACTGAGCTAAAAGTCCAGCTGTTACTAAGACAGTCACTTTTAAAAGACTGCACAATTTCCACTAAAATCCATGTATCCCACAGTTCAGTGCTTTGTAGTGTAAGGAATACTCCAGTCAGGAGGAGTTCAGCCAGAAAAGGTGATACCAGGAGGCCGACACAAGCTGGCAGCCGGCGGACTCCAAACCCTCTGCTGCGAGACTTGCTCTGTCAAAAGTATCTGCCTGCCACTTCCTCAGCTAATTACTGTGGTTGCAACCACAGAAACGGATATTTTTCAAAGAATAATATCCCTTGATCACCTGCAGCACGGGTCTGGGGTTATCTTTTACTGCCTGTGTAAAACCTCACTATAATTGGTTGTGACTAAATCTCCCGTGACAAAATTTTGAAATGATTTTTCATCTTGGCGTTTCAGATGCACACGGTGTGTGCCAAATTTTCAAGCCTCAGTTCAAAAATTGTCTGAGGATGGCATGTAGGGTCACTAATGGCATTTTTAGACATGTCATTAAAGATAAAAATTTTCAGAGCCTCATGAATATTCAAGTACATGGATACTTTTTATTGTTCACCAAAGTTGATTGTTCATCATCAAAGTAGTTTGTAAGAATACATTTTATACAGAATGTAGAATGCTAAGCTATAGAATCTTTTTTTTTTAATTGATAACAGAATTTAGGAAATATTCATGTATATTTTATGTACTCCTTGAGAAGGGAAAAATACTGTAGTTTCTTGCTCCATGTAACTTCATAGCAAGAGCTATCTTTCCTTTGGTGCCTAGAAATTCATGTTAATCTAATCCAGAATAAATACATTAGCAGAAAGACAGAAAAAAGCCAGAGAATTCAAAAGTGTAACATATGCAAAGATATTTACTCTGCATGGATTTTTCATAGGTGCTCCACAAGTGGAGGCTCTCTATCTTTCTGATTGGGTTTCTGAGTTTCATGAAATGTGTGCTGTTTTAAGAAGTAATGAAGAATATTGAAGAATAAAATTTGTTCTTTTCTCCTTTTTTTTGAACAGCACTTTTAATGATATATAAAATCAGCATCAGCAAGCCTTTAGAAAATCTCCTTTAATTTTTAGAGAAATAGAAAATCTTAACCTAAAGAATTCTGTGGAAATATTGCCTGGGGATATCAAATTTATTCTGCATTTTAATGAACTCACAAATGAGTCAATTTAAAAGTAGTATACTATAAACTCTGCTTCCTTCCTACATCTGTTCATAAACATAGAAGGATGTATACCTAGGGGAAAGTTGCTTCCTCTTACATGCAAGGAGGAAAAAAATTCTAACTAGGAATACAAATTTTTCCTCATTCCCTGTGGGTAAACATCACAGAAGGCAACCTAGTTAGGTTTCATTTGTGAGAGGCAGAGCTGCTCGTGGAAGCTCGTTGTTAATCAGGTTTGGTGGAGACAGAAGCGTGGCACTCTGCATCTGAGGAGTGCTGCAATTTGCATGGAGCCAGTTGAGCAGAACTCCTGCCTAACAAACCATACAAACCATCATAACAAAAAATAAAAACAAAAATAACCCAAAGAAAAATTAAGAAAAAGCCTTATTTATTAACAACTTGTTCTTCAGAAAGTTTCCCAGATTCCATAGCAAAGAGCACCTCCCTTAAAAAGGCTGAAACAAACTTTGAGAACATGTTTAGTAATTATCTATAATCAAAATACTTATATATAATCTCTAGGTCTTCCAAATAGACATTTTTAAAAATTAGAAGTGACACATGCAGGCAGATTGTAAATGATCCATGGTGTCATCATTGCCAGTTTCTGTCAAAAGTGGATCCCCAATTTCCTCTGCACTGCACTGTGTGCATAAGCACTTCTAAAATAGTATTTCTGTTAAGTGATAATCAGGCATCAGAGGTTACAAGTGACATCTCAGCTGTCACTGTGCAGTCACACAATGATTCACTGCAAAGGGTGACTGCTCATTTTGTGCAGAAGGAGTGGGATGTGGGGAGGGTAATCCTCAAGTGCCAAAACTTGGGTTCCAAATCTCTTCTGAGAGCAGTGACTGAGCATGTTTATGTTTGGTGAACAGAAGGAATGTTTTGACCACTGTTAGCTTTTTTAAAAATTATTTTTATTTATTTATTTATTTATTTATTTGTACCTGAATAATGTTATATTTATGTTCTCAAAGTGAGGACTGCAAGTTTTTGTTCAGGTTAAGCAGTCACACCTGGCACTCCATCAGTGTGAATGGAACTAAAGGGGTACTTAGCAGACACTTAGGGTGCTACCTGTGCTTCAAATAGAAACATCGTCTGAAAAATGTCACTTTTATTCTCATTGATTCAAAACTGTTGCTTTGCTATATTTTTAAAGTGTTTCCTGGCTTTTTGTGCCGTGCTGCAGGTCAGCACAGGATGCAGTGTATGGACTTCATGTGCTAAATTGCATAGAGATGGTGCTCTATAAACCCAGCCACAAATACATTACACAGTGGGGGTTCCATTCCACGAGCACTCATGCCACCCTTCAGTAGAGAAATCAGTCTTGAGCAATCCTAAATAATTCTTAAATCCATTTTTGTTTCTGAAATGTTAGAAGGAGTATAATTGACTAAGTCTAGAAGGAAGATTCAGAATCGTGTAGGAAGTTGGACATCAGTGCATTAATTGTCAAAGTTTGTTTTCCCCAAATGTGTAAATGGGCTTTATTGGCCCACACTCAGATGCTGATATACTTTTTTTTGTAGTCATAAGTAGCAGTAGAAAAATTAGAGGTTTTTAATCTGAAGTGTTGATCCATCCTTCCTCTCAATATGACCTGCAGGTATTTTACAAACATTACAGTAATACAGACTGTCCTTGTCTCCTTTCAATTAATATTTTCTTAGCATCTCTTAATTTCTGTATTGAATCAGTTCAAAATGGTCATGATCATAGCACTTTAACAGCTTTATTTCTTTAAATATGACACTTCTGTTTGAGGTGAAAGTTGTGTTGTCCTCCATCTGTAATTAATTGTGCCAGCAGCCATAACATTTTATTATGTGATTCATAAAGCTTTTATTTGGCATGAAATAGAAGTAACTTAGCTTTGGGGTATGAACTGTTCCAAGAGCAGAGCCTCGTATTTAATTCTCTTTAAAAATCACCTTAGAAGATATTTAAAGATTCCTTTTGGTCCTACTCAGGTATTTCTGAGGGCTTTGGTTGTTGTTCTCTTCAGAAGTCGGTAGGGACAGCTCGAAGATCAGCCCTCCTGGCTGTCCCTGTTCTCCTGCACACACCGAGCATCTCCAGCCCTGCTCTGTGCTTTGCCACTGCTCCCTGATCTCTGTCACTGCTCTGTGGTGGCAGGGCCTGCCAGAAGCCTCAGGGTAGGATTCAGTTTAATTTAATCCACACTCCAGCCCGTTGCCATTCACCTTTTCTCTCTCCTCAGCTCCAGGTGCGTTGGTGTTTTGCAGTGACGTCAGTCGAGGTCTAAATGCTTATCAGGGAGAATAAGCAGCAGAAAGAGAATATCAGAACAAGCTCCATAGGTCAGCTCTTCTCTTTTAGCCTTTGTGTGGGGTTTTGACTCAAACCACAATGTCAGAAAGGCTAAACCTCTGCCACAGCATCAAGGGAGAGGAAATGTTCCCATTACAGGGAGATAAAGAGCTTTAGGTTGCAGTCTGCTTTCTCTCCAGTGCTAGTAGGGTCATCATTAGTCATTCATTATTGCACAGCACTTTCAGTATTGGGTTTAATTACAATTCAGGTCATTATGTTGTCTAATAATTTCATATCTAAGATATCAATATCCAAAATTAGAATAAATGTAGTATAATAATTTCCTTAGTAGCAGCCTTTATTTCATCAAGAAACCATATCAGACAAACAGGATGAGGGCCATTGTGTTCTACTGGTTGATTAGCAAAGAGTGGATTTATTTGGTTTAAATATAACATGAAATAAGATGAAGGGGAGGAAAAAATATGTTTAGCTTTTAAAATCTCTGCCTTCTATCTAACACCATGCTAATTCAATATTAAAAAAGAAAACCCAAGAGAGTTCAAAAAGTTGATGGTGTTAGATCACTGTAGTTACTGAATCAGACAGAAGTGGGATACAAAAGCAGCAGTTTAATGCTCAGAAACACTGAGACCTTAGCTCTGGCTCATGGCAGAGCAACACAAACCATCAAGCTTAACCTGGGACTCTGTGTTGGGAGTTTTAAGAACTTCTCTCTCCTGTCTTGCTCTCCTGTAGCAACCAAAAGGAAAGATTCATCTGTGGCCCTTTCATATTGACACCTATATCCAAAGAGTGATTTCATTGGAGAATAGTTACTATTCACCCTCGTGGCTATTACATGAATATTTAACATAAGATCAAAATGCCATAACCATGTTCTTGCTTCTGATTCAAAACACACCATCAGGAGTGATTTGCTGTTAATATCAGAGAGCCTCTGGGCGACAACTGTCTCTCAGAAAGCAGCCTTCCTAAAGTGGCATTCAAATGTTGTCTGATCTGCAAATACAGAATTCTCCAGGGCTTTCTATACCATAACCTCACATACTAAGTGCAGTTTTGTCTTCCCAGTAGAGTCTTTAGGAAATTCTGTGCTTGAAGTCAGGAGTTCTTTTGTGTTTTGCATCTTCCTGATGTAATTTCTCAAAGCAAATTCGTTAGACCATTTTCATTTTTAAGATCTATTGATTTACCAAGAAAGAAACAAGTTCAGGAAAAAAAAATCTAAATAAATGGTCCATAGTATTAAAAACTTCGTGGAGATTGAAGAATATGTCTTGTAAATGTACTTTGAATTATAGTAACACTTGCAAACTTAGGAGCTTTGAGCAGAGCATAATCTATTATATATGTATAGAGTCCATTTCTGATTAATTTCCTAGAAAATTCTGTGAGAACCCCTCAACCTACAGACTTCTCAAAGATTTTTGTCTTTCAGCAGATTCTAAAGTGTAAAAACTGTCATTTTGATATCTGTGTAGTGTCATTCAAAACTGACCTGGATCCTAGGATCATGTTTTGGGCTGGAAGGAACCTCACATATCATGCAGTTCCACCCCTTCCATGGGCAGGGGCACTTCCCACCAGACCAGGTTGCTCAGAACCTCATCCAGCCTGGCCATTGTGTGCCTGTTTTCCTCTCCTCTGTGTATTTTCTCTCAAAGCTTGGTACTTACTGGGAGGATTAGGACTAGTAGGATACCATCTCATCAGTGTCAGCATCTTTGGTGCAGGGCAGCACATCTCTATTTGTGCCCAGACTAATTATCACTCTTAACACAGACACATACACACACAGAGGGTGAATCCCACAAGTGGCCTATCTCTTTCTCTTCAGGTTTTGCAGAGCCAAGAGGCTGTGGTAAACACATTGAACTGCTAAATGTTTAACCATATTCCAGTGAGGATTGCATTGTGGACCAGACTGCAGAAATTGAGGAAAATTGCAACATTTGCTATCAGCACAGAGTAACTCATACTTTACTTTCTTCTGTGCACTTGCCTAGCTGCAGAGCTCTGAATATAGCAAAACTATTAACTCCTGGGAGAGGAGTTTATCACATTTAACAAGAATAAGAGTATTTTACATGCATGGCAATGATTTAAGTATTTTGTAGGCAATTTACTTGCTTTTAAGCAAAACTGGTGGTAATGCACATTGCAGCTTCTCTGTGTGCACTTTCAGGTTTCTGCTGAGATTTCTGAGTGCTTTGCTGGATGGGGGTCAGTGGCCTGTGCTGGGCACAGAAAGACTTGGACACATCCTTAAGTGTAGGCACACAGTTCTGGGCTTTGCTAATTTACCCTAAATACATAGCTAAATATGATAGTAAGGAAAGATTGCTGGGATAATTAACAGCAAATGGTGCCTTTCCCAAGGGGATAATGCCCTTTGGAAGATATTCTGGTGCATCTCTGTTTAAATCCATGGCTTATTGCTTGTCACAGGATGCTCACCTCTGCCTCTGACTTGAGCAGAGCTTGTGCCTATACAGGCAGTGTATGTACAAACAGATAAAGGGATAAAATCTTTCAAAGATACATTGTAGATTTTTAAATGAACAAAAATGAGTTTGTGGTCTGTGTAGAGGAATATATAAAGGTAAAAAAAAAAAAAAAAAAGGTTATTCCATGACACAAAGTTTGATTTCTTATCCCAAAGTGTGTTTTCTCATTTCACACTAATTGTTTACAAGGTCTAACAAGAACACTGGCCACTCCTTTGTTGTATTCCCAGAAGAAAATTAATATAATTGGATATTCCTGTTTGGAGTCCTCTTTCTCTGGGAATATTACTGAAATATTGCCTGATAGTTTGCTGCATCCCTGCCTGTGTTGAAGAGGGATTTGGACTATTTCCTTAATTTCTGGTCATCCCTTAAGTGGTTGGGCAGTTGAACTTGATGGTCACTGTAGACTCTTCTAACTTTGGGCTTGACTGTATTTTATTCTATTCTTTCTATTTTGACACCTGAAACTCAGCCCAGAGAGAAACAAGAAGATCAAAGATATGCAAATAATTGCAGTGAAATGTTGGAGAACATTTACAAAGCTTTCAGTTCAGGTTGGGAATTGAATTTGGTCAAAGGCTCTCACTGAATAATGTTTTCATACTATTATTTGCTTATGTCTAAAAAGAAATTTTCCAACCACTATGAGAGTGAGGTTTGTGAACTGCCTTAAATAGAAACAAAAGTTTAACAAAACCCAAAAATCCTCATTCTAAGTAATAATTAAATTATCTGTAATTAATGTTTACTAAGAGCAGATATTTCTCACTGACAATTGGAAATGTGATTATTTTCTAATTGCACCTAGTAAAATAATTTTGCTATAATATCATTTGGTTTCCAAAATGCATCTTGATTACTTCCTCTGGAGTAAACAAAAAGAGGAAGAAACATCATCTTTCTTGATTTATTTTGATTTTAAAAAGCCAGCCCATTTGCATTTGTGTTCATGTACACTTGAGTCCACTTTTAAGCAAAGCAACCTAAAATACTCCTCCATGCATATGTTAGGATATTTTTTAATACTGTATTTGTTTTTAAATCTGCTTAAAATTTAGTGTTGGGCTACACACATGGAAATCTCAAAGTAGAATATCATTACAGCAGTTTGTGAAGGCTGACTCAAAGATTCCTGTGGTCATGTGAAGTATAATCAGGCCAAATAATATTCTCAGCAGTATTGGGATTGTAATTGAGGCCAGACTGGTGCTAGCACTGGTGTGGTGGGACACTGAGGGGTGTGAAAGTCAAAATTATTCGTTGATATATGCATTTTACTAAAGAAAAAATACAGAAATAGAATTTCAGTGAAATACAAACCTGAGAGACAGATTAAAAATGCACATTTCAATGTAGAGAAGTGTTATTTTTGTATTGGACCTGGGGAAAAAAAAAACCAAAAAAAAACCCAAAAACCCCCATCAAACTTATAGCAGAAAATAAATCCTTTTTTCTAGCAATTTTTGGATGGACAAGTGGAAGGATGCTGGCTTGCAATAGAGCACCTTCTGAGGCAGACCCTGTCACCTCTGTGTTATGCCCACAATTGCACTTACCTTTTGCAGCTTCTTCCCTTATTTTTCAGCAATTTTTGACTCAACAGCAATTACCTTCAGGGCAGGCCAGCAAGGGGTGTTCAGGGAAAGCAGGAGCATTTCATAATCCTTGTGTATTCTATGGATTTGTGCTTTTATTTCACCTGACAGGAAGAAGCACAGAAGATAAAACAGGCAGCATTAGGCTTTGATTTGAGCTTTTTTCATTTTAAATGTCCTGAGACACTAACATTGTTCAGGCTGTGATATTCAGATTTCCAGCACTTTTATTTCAAGTGTCATTGCTTATCATTATGATAAAAAGACATTGCCACTGAGAGAAAGAAGAGAGTCAGCTGTGCATATTGTCAGGCCCTCCTTTGGAGTGGATATTTTCAAACACAAGGTCCTGTTGAATTTGGAGTGCAGGGAGGTTGATTGATGCTCTAAGTGATTTAAAGCTGATTTCTGTTAGAACTGTCATTGGAAGAGCGGAGGTGATAACACAGCTTTCATGATTAGCTCTGCATATGGTTTGCTGATAAGGAAGTTGGAGAGGAAATACTGTATTAGAAAAGAAATTCAGGATGGAAGGAAGAGGAGAGGGAAGGAAGGTGAAAGCTTTGACAGTGTTAACATTTCTACTGGATCCAAATCAGCACAGAGTCCTGCATCAGGGCCAAAGTATGGCTGCAAACTAAAGAGCTGAAATCCAGAACAAAGCAACACTTACCTAACAAAAAATGCATATAAAACCTACAACACAGTGGTAAATTATTCTAAGGTTTGGATGTTCCTCAAAATATTGTGATAAAATCTTTTAATGTTGCTGTCCAATTCACCTTCTGCAGTCAGTTTAGCCCAGCTGAATGAACTGAAATTCTGATATACAGAATTTTATCTCTATGTTTATCTGTGGTTGCTCTGAGCAACCTGGTCTTGTGGAAAGTGTCCCTGTCTATGGCAGTGAGGTTGGAACTAAATGACTTTTAAGGTCTTTCCAACCTAAACCATTCTTCTATGGTATGTATGTGTATATTTATTTATGTGTATTTATATATATATATATACGTGTGATCTTTCATTTGAAAAGGCATATTATTAGAGACTTTGCTCTCTTCTTTTGTAGCTCTTCAGGTGCCTGAAAATTGCACTTTCCTCAAATTTGTGAATTCTCATGGCTTTGGAAATTGCTCAAGTTCACTCACACCTTGAGAGCAGCTTGAAAATTACCTACCAGCCTTCTTCTGAAATTTTTCTGGTACCCAAAATGGGAAAATACAGTAAAAATAGCCTGTACTTTTACAAATCTTAACCTGATAATCATATTATGAACAAAGTGCAAAAATCATAATATTTATCAATTCATTCACCATCACTTCTTAATTATGATCAGTATAAGGAAAATAAATAACCACACGAGATTTGTGCCTTGATTCACATATCTGGGGTAAGAGTTGGGGTTTTGGTTGTGGCACCTCTCTTGAAGTGCAGCTGGACATGTGCAGTGCCAGCAGGGGCTATTCTGCCTGCAGGGTTTGGATTCTTCATAGTCTGCCAGCACTTTGGAGCCCATTTATAGAAACACGAGGCAAGCAAATGCTATTTATAGCATTTAATGCCTGTGGTGGGGTTTTTTTTTGGTTGTTTTTTGGTTTTTGGGGGGTTTGGGTGTTTGTTTGTTTGTTAGTTTTGGTGGTGACAGATCTTAAAATCATACTCTACCACAAAACAAAAGAACAGCCATGATTAAGCCTTTTTTATGCAGATGCAGGTAATGATCCATTAACCCCTGGTGTCAAAACTATTTGCACATTCATCATTCAGCAGCCTTCTGATATGGGGAAAATAAATACAATTCCAGCCTACTCTGTTCAGCTGGTCCATTTTCTAACAGTACAATAGACTTGTAGGAGAATGATCAACATTTAAAATATGGGTGAAAAATGAGGTTAGTGTTGACACAGAAACACACCCGCTCTCAATTAAAAAAAAAAACACAACAACAAAACCCTAGAAACCAAAAAAACACAACTTTAAAAGTTAAAATTGTTTTACTTTTGGTTTTGGCACTTGAATATCAGAGTGTCAAGAGCAACAGTGAATCACAATTAACTAACAGGGATAAAAAAAAAGCTGTTGCAAGCATAGTACATCATATTAACAAACAATTAAATCAGTTGGGGTTTTTTATTTTATTTTTAAATTTTTTTTAGCAATTTTCTACCCATATGTTTATCTTTAGAATGCTTGTGACTGGAAAAGGTACCTGCATCTTCTGTTTTACCCATATGGTCCCATAGGAACAGATGCCTGAAATGGCTTAGGAAAGGTGTGACTCATGCTATCTGCTGGATTTTTCCTGGCATTTTTTCCTCTTGATTTGTCAAAATATTGCACAAAAGAATGTTCATTTATAGGATTACAGACCAAAACCTACATTTAGAAATGCTGTCATAAATGCCTGCATGCAGTCTGGCTGTCTTTCCTGCCAAGGACTGTTAATGCTTAAATTAGCCACCTGATGGTCTGGTGCCTTGTTGTTCACAAATGTCAACTGCTCGTGAAAGAAATAACAGTTTTTTTCCCATCAATTCACAGAATAACATTCTGAGTGAGCTCATAAACTCCAGTAATTGCTGGCTAAAATTTGCATGTGCTTTTCCTTTGAATTGTTTAGTGCTCCATTGTAGGTGACATGGCAGCACCTGGAGCTGTCACCAAGCCTACAAGTGGGACTCACCAAATTTTGCCTCTTGGAAAGAAAGGGTGGCTGAGTCAAGAAAAAAAGACAACAAAAACTTGATCTGAGTCTTGTTTCTGGTTATAATCATACATAATTATTAGGCAAGGAATTGAGATTACAGCTTTTTCCCTCTCTACAGAGCTTATTCAGATAAAAGGCATATTAATTTTCTATGTTTTCCTGCCACTGAAGCATCATTGTTTAACATGATTTGGGTTTTTTGGTACTGTCTCCTCTTTGCCCTCTCTCCTCCAGCTCTGAAATCGCAAAATACAGAACCTGTGTCAAAGCTCACGTGGGTTTTAAATATATATCTATAAATAAAAATTGTGTTCCTGATTTGAGAAGCAATGTTTAAGAAATGTAATCTTCTAAAATCTCTTTTCTTCAGTTACCAAAACCACCCGAAGTCAAGCTGTGACATGTCCTATAATGCAATCTAATTTCTAGAATCATGTTACCAAAAGAGCCATTTAATTTGTACATTTCAGCAATTTTCAACTAATTCTCTATTGTAGTTTCTGGGACTATTCCTTAGAATACATTTTATTTCAGATATGTAACTACCCCCTGAAGCTCAGGCAACCTTCATCTGATGAAAATGGGATTTTAGAGCTGTCTACCACACTATTCTGAGAACTAATGAATCAGTTTGGGTAGCTACAAATACCAGGAATTCCCATAGCTCAGCAGCAGTTTATTTTACAGTAGGCAAATAGAAATATTTTTTTAAGAAATAGAGGCTTTAAAGGAAAGACTGAGAAAACAGAAAGCCCAGATGGAATGTTGTCACAAAGACAAGGTTTGCCTCTGCAGATCTCCAGTGGCAGAGCCTCCAGAGATGTTCTTTAAATCCCTCCCTCCTCCCAGCCTGTGCCAGTAAGGCTGGGCAGGATACTCAAAATAAAATGTTCCTTATATTGGATGGTTTCACAAAGTCAAATTTCTAATTATTCAGAATATGGTGGGACTATCTGTGTCAAAATGAGGCAGCTGATAGACATCATTGGTTTAGTGGAAAGTGTCCTGGGCAATTGCAGGGGATTGGTGTAAGATGATCTTTAGAGTCCTTTCCAACCCAAACCATTCCATGATTCAATACAGGTCATGAATTTCACTGTCTCTAGATGAGCAAAGTGCTCTGTGAGAAACCAGCTATTTCATTATGCATTAAGAATTAACAGAAAAAAAACCCAAGCTATTAAACAGAGTGTTTCCATGGAGAATCTTTTGTTGTGATCTTTTGTTGTGCATTATTTATGTGTATTTGCTAAGGTGGTGAATGAAATGGAAAAGTATTTAGTGTTTTACCACTGCATTGAGCACAGTCCTGTAGGAGAGGATTCACACTTTTGGAATTGCTCCTGTGCCACTTACTCACTTTAATGCAAGCAGCTCATTGTCATTGTTATACTGTGGGGATGAAAAGGTTTGGAAACAATACAAAATTTTCCTTTTTGATACACCACTGGGCATTTCTTAGAAAATGAGCAGTTCTCTTACTTTAGGAGACATGTCAGGGAGACTTCCACATCACCTCATGTTTCTTTCAGATGTTCTGAGGCAGAGTTGGGAAACAAGTTTCAAAGATTCTGTGTTCTTTGTGCCAGGGCAGAACATTATTTGATGTGGTTTAGAGTTATTATCCACTTCTGCTGCTCTTTTCAATGAATAAAAGAAATAATAAAATATTTAGGCTCAGATTAGCCTAAGAGCATGGTTACTTTCAGTGGGGAAGTAGAAAAGCAGTGATCAGAAACTGCTCCTCTGGGTACTGTGTACTTTGGTTTTCTAGTATTGCTGATTCAAAAGATTTCTAAAGAGAGAAAGGAAATCTGGGTGCTAAAGAGTTAAATGTCATAAGCAAAATAATATTTAGGAAAAAGATTGATAAAGCAAGTATGGTAATTATGTCACTGATTTGAACATTTTAGGGAAAGCCAAATCATTTGCACTGATTCAAAATACTGTATAGTTTGTGGAAGACAGTTTCTTTCTCTGGGGGAAAAAAAAGATATTAATATAAAAAATTACACCAATTTTCTTCTCAGTGTTTTTGACCAGAGTATGAACTTCTACCAGACCTAAATCTTTTATTAGCTCCCAGCTGTATCACTGATGTCTTCACTTCAGACAGTTTATATAAGCTCCTCATTTTGTCTTTGATAGTGTCAAAACTTTTCATCTGGAAATCCACATTATTTCATTTTTGCTTCTCAATTTTGATTCTTTTTTTGAGATGAATAAACTGGTCTCGAGATATGCTGCAAAAACTTTTCTTTTTTTTTTTTAGGTAGCAAATGAGTGCTTATTCTACAGTCCAATATCCAGAAGTAGAAGGAAAATGAAATGACATTTCATTTGTTTTAGAATTTCCAATACTCTTCACTTCTATAGTGGTGTCAATTTTTATTTCAGTGTGGTCTTTAATTTTAAATATATAAAGATCTGTATGATTTGTAAGAATATATATATATATATGAATGCAGATTTGCAAACCTAGTTTAAGAAATTTAAGGAGCAAGTTTCCCTCTGGATGTTCTTAATCAATACCTTCAACATATTGTTTTTAATCAATAATTTCTACCTACAAAGTCCATAGAAAATGTGTTGGCAGAAACAGATGGAGCTGCCCAATACCTGACAGCACAACAGTGGGGAACCCTCCAGGGAGGTGTGAAATTGGGATTAAAGTCTCCTCATCTGGAGGAGGATATGGAGCAGGATCTCCCATGGGGAATGTTCTGTCAGCAGAGTAGGCAAAGGGGAGCCTTCTTTTTTGTCTTTTTCTTGAAATAATCAGAGCTCCTGTACAAGATGAGCCTGACAGGTGAAAGGGCTGAATGAATCTTGCACATAAACTTGAACAGTTCTGGACCTTATTGTTTTACCCATAAGCTCTAGCATGTTGGATGTAAGATCTTAAAGTTTTTGTATTTAGATGCCCAAGGCTTCTTGAAAATGTATTCTATAGTTTTATACCAATAATTACCAAATTAAAGTTATTTCAGCAATGGTATTTTTCTTGTTTTTCTAGAATTGCTCTTTGTTATAACTGAAATAATTCCTCTTGGGAAGGTACAGATACCAGACAGAAGGATAATGTTATGCTGATATTTAAAAAGAGTCACTGCTGGCCTGTTAGCCTGGTATTGATCCAGAGCAAAATAATGCAGCGGTTAATGCAAGGCTTGCTTAATAAAAATGTAAGGAATGTAATGTAATTAATGCTTATTAGCTTTGGCTGTGGGAAAATAGATCCTACCAAGCTACCTTGGTATTGGTTTTGATGAGATTAGAAATAGATTGATAAAACAAAGATGTTGATGTTTGTCATCCGCCTTGGAAAAAATATCAGCAAACAACACAGTGCTGTAAGTTAATAGTAATCAAAAGGTATAATTTCAGTTCTAGTTTAACCTATTTTAGCACCTCAGAGTAGAAAATTCAAACCTTTTTTAGCCTTAATTACAGAACAATCTCACTGCAGTGACCCTCTCCATTTTACTCTGAAGAATTATCACCAGTCTGGTAGTTGGGGTGTATTTGTGAGGTCAGTTGAGCCACTGTTCACCAAAATTTTTAAGAGTTATGAATTCTGGAGCTTTACTTAGTGAGGGCATCAAAACTTCTTTCAGCAAAAATTTCCACTCACAGTAGTATGGGTAAATATGCAGCTCTTGTCACATTTCTGTCTTCACAACAATAACGTGGGATTTTCTAGCTAAAGACATGTTATCAAATTCCATGCATAAACAGAAAGGTGAGTAAATTTTGACTGCTCTAGTGCTGCCTGTAAGGTTGGGAAAATCTTTATCAAACTAAGGAATCATCAGTTGTCAAGAAAGAGCAATATATACCTTACTGGTATAGATATTATTTGAGAAGCCTCAAGACAGGAATGACAGTAAGTGGATTTTTGGAGGGTGAGAAAGAAAGGAAGATAGACAGAACAAGCCCCATAGCCAAGTTAAGCAAGACAAATTCCCAATTTTATTTTTAGTAAGATAAAGCAGTTGTACAGAACAGAGCAATATGCTATAAATGAAGAATGCTGACAAAGCATATGTTGTTAAAATCTGAGGAAGGATAATGAAATAGGACAGAGAAGGCTGAAATTTTGTCAGCATTTCATAATGCAAATGAAAAGAAGCCATTACAGTTGATCTTTTTGAGTAAGTGGTCTTCACATATTCATTTGTTATATCAAAAAGGAGATTAAATGCTTCACTTAAAAAAAATCATACTTTTCTGTTTTAAGTTTTTTGTAAGAATTTGGTAAAACTACATTGAGAGCACTAGAAGAGATGAAATGGAGTTTTAGTCTCAATTTTTTCTATTATCTTGAGTTAAGTTCTGATGTAGAATTAAGAGAGGGTTTTTTTGGTAAAGGGAAAAAGTAGATCATCATGTAGGGAAGACTGGAGAAACTGGCATTAGGAATGTTAGCTAATTTTATATAGAGGTGACTTTGAATTTCTGTGCCAAATTCATTTTTTTAAGGGCTAAATTTACTAAAATATGTCTCTGAAAGTATCCTAGACAATAGTCTTAAGTCTAGATTTTCAGCACACTGGAAATTGCTTTTCTTCTCTGCTGCTACCTTTGTGAGCTCATAAAAAATGAAGAGTTCCTTCACTGTTGATATGGTTAAATAATAAGAGGTGTAAATCAGTGCTCAGGTGTGTGCCCCTGTGTGCAGAGCTCATCCTCTAGGCAGTCATGCTATTGTATATAGATATTTTTAACTGCCTTATTGTTTAGTGTGCATTGCTCTAACTTCAGGGTAGTCAGGATAATAAAACGAAGAACATGAGTAAACCCCAGAGTAAAATTTCTGGTAAACCTGAAGCTGATATTGGTTCAATATTCCTAAATACCCATATGCTTTACATAGTGGTAGTGTATTCTGTTTTTTCTAAAACTCTGCCCTTTGGTTCATGATCTCTTTTTGAGGTGAGGGGAAAATTGTTGAATATAAAATAAGGCAAGTTATCATTTATACTATGCTAGAAGTATGATGAATGCTTTAAATCTTTCATTGGAAGCAGATTTCTAACTTTCCAAATGTTCTCTCTTAATAGAAGATTCTTTTGAACATCAAAAACACGAAGGACCTTCTCATAAATTAGCCACAGGCTCAATTAACTGCATCTCTAGCTGGTATTGAACAAATATTTCATGGAAAACAAAAGTATTTTTCAATATATACTACATTTTTCCTTCAAGTGATATAAAAGAAGTCTGGTAGTTCACTGTCACTATGATTTCCCAGGAACACATACTCATCCTGCCAGGGCCTGGGATCCCTGCAGCCCCTGACCCAGGCTGGCCAGCTGGACAAAAGGAAGCCTTAATTAAATGATTACATAAATCCCCTCTAGAGAAGCTGAATAAAATTCATTACATGTAGGATTTCCAGCTCTGAGCAGATGTGAAAGGAAATCTGGAAGCCTCATGAACTGGCAGAGAAATCCTGAATCTAAGCTATTGAAAAATGATAGGATGAGAGATGATTATTTTTGAAAGAATTGCATCCCCTTTTGAGGCACTCTTGTTACTTCTCAGCCTTGCTCGAGTCTGGGAGGTTTGTTTGGAGTTGATTAAATACTTTGTGCTCATGACTGGCATGGGCTGCTGCCAAAGAGGAGAGATGGAGGTTTGCTGCACATTGTACAAACTTGTCAGAAGGGAGGCAGGGAAACATCTGTTTCTCTGACATGACAAGGTGCTGGTGAACAGCAAATATTGCATGTAGGGCTTGTTGGCTTTGTACAGCCAAAATATTTTGCAGGGATCTGTCAGTTTGATGTTTTGGGTGAAGAGGGGAAGGGGAAGGAGGACTTCCCAAAATACTGTGTAAGAACTGTGCTGAAATCATCTAAAATGACTGTGTTTAAATGTTCTGAACATGGAGAGCTGTGATGGACTTTATATTCCTCTCAAATACCATCCTTAATACCAATGTTGAAAGGAAGGAGTGTGAATATAACTTTGATAATAATATTTCAACCTCCAGTTCTGAGTAATCATTCAAAACACTTAATTTTTATCAATTTAGACCAATCATAGGTTTTTAAATACTAAAATGCTGTGGTAAAGTATTGGCACAGCCTTGCAAGGGTTTAGTTGCCTGCCTGTGTTGGTGATTTTTGTCGAAAAAATAACTATTAAAAATGTATTTAAGACAGTTTTGTGTGCTCTGGTATCCCATGGCTTGTCATGATGGAAGAGTCATTTCTCCCATTCCAGGATGGAGCTCAAACTCATACTCTGAGTCTGCATCCCATCCCACAAAAACATGCCAGAATTTCCATGGATAAGGAGTACCAGAGCTACATCACATTTAACTGCTTAGCAGCTGGGATTTTACAAGATCTGGCCTGCCAATAATGCTGAGAACACAAAACCTGACATGGTTCTTTAAAAACAGCACATTCTCCTGGTTCTCCTGTGCCTTCCTAATGGCACCACACAGGAAGCAGAACTGCTCACTGACCAATTCAATTATTTTTCTGTAGCTGGACATGTTGCTAATGGCAATCCATTAGAATCTCCTTGTACTGCTGGCAGGTCTTTATTTATCCATGGGACTGAAAGCATTTTAAATCTCTCTGGAAAAATATCTTTGGAGAGAGAAGTGAATAGTCCTCTAAAAATGATGAGGAAAACTCTTGCTTTTTCCTCTTCAGTAAGGACTTTTTTAATGGAAATAAGATGTTATGAAAGTATTGGCTCTTATTTTATGCTGAATAACAATGTTGATGATGATGATAAAAATTGATTGAATCAGACTATTTGCATATGGTTCCTCCAGCAGCAGTTTCTGCTGTTTCCTTCACTGCTGTCACTTTGAATCTACCATGAGCAGAGTGAGCTGTGTTGGGAGCTGCAGACTGTGCTGTTCCATCAGTTGGGATAACTCTGGCTTTGGGAGCTGCTCTCTCTGCAGACTGTGCTGTTCCATCAGTTGGGATAACTCTGGCTTTGGGAGCTGCTCTCTCTGCAGACTGTGCTGTTCCACCAGTTGGGACAACTCTGGCTTTAGGAGCTGCTCTCTCTGCAGACTGTGCTGTTCCATCAGTTGGGACAACTCTGGCTTTGGGAGTTGATCTGCTCTGCAGACTGTGCTGTTCCACCAGTTGGGATAACTCTGGCTTTGGGAGCTGCTCTCTCTGCAGACTGTGCTGTTCCATCAGTTGGGACAACTCTGGCTTTGGGACTTGATCTGCCTGCAGACTGTGCTGTTCCACCAGTTGGGATAACTCTGGCTGTTGGAGGCTGCTCTGTCTGCAGACTGTGCTGTTCCATCAGTTGGGATAACTCTGGCTTTGGGAGCTGCTCTCTCTGCAGACTGTGCTGTTCCATCAGTTGGGATAATTTTGGCAGGCTCCAGCTTTCTGTGCAGTCTTGGATCCTGCAAGTGCCAGCGTTGGCACAAGGAGGAGGACCAGCCAAGCCTGGGGAACAGAGGCAGAGAAGGAGCAGATATTTTAAACTGAATTCCAGTGTATTTTCTGAGTCTTGCATGCCTTGAATGGCAGCAGTTTAGCAATTTGCTTTGGTAAGTTGCTGTTTTAGAGAAAAAAAATCCAGATTTTACCGTCCACTGACTCAGACAGAATCTCTGCCTGTTTATTTCAGTCCTTGACCTTTGCCATGGAGTTGTCTTTCACTTTCTGCAGTACTGCAAATTTCCAACCAATTTTCAGCTCTGGGTTAGCTAATAGTTCTGTGTGAAGAGGTTCACACTGGTTTAAATGCTGTCTCACTGTTTAAATAACTTTTTTTTTGGAAAGCTGTGAGAATGCAACCACAAAAAATAAATGGAAAATAAGGAAAGGGAAAAAATGTGTGATACTTGGAAATGACTTTGTAATGAACTGTTACAAAGAGGTATTTCAACTAGATAACTTCTATCCAATAATAAATACAATAGTAGCTAAATCAAAGTTTAATTGGATCGAGTTTGCATTAACCATAAATAAGCTTAAGGATTCAGAAGCATAAAAAACTTCTAGATGGAGACTCCAAGGGCCCAACCAATTCAATGTAGGTTTTTGGAAAGTGGCCAGTAGGGAAACATAAAGCATCCAGGGCACAGGGAGACTTATCCAACCTTGGGATACTTCACAGATTTTAACTGCTAAGGACAAAGAAAAAGCCCTTTTTGAGATGGGCTTTGTATCTGCACCATCTTAACTGGTTGTCAATGACAGACTTTGCCCTGACCCATTTTTGAATCCATTGACTTCAAATCCTCAACACTGTTGCAAAACTGTGATTTCAAATGGTATTTTTATAAGATTCTGTTTAAATTTACCCTTTTTTGTTTCTTTGAAGCACATGAAATATATATTTTTTTATTAATGACCTCATATGATTTGGTATTTTATTTTGCCTAGTTTCGTTTCTTTTCTTTATTGCTCTGAAAAAATTTGCTCTACTTGTAGTTGTTCTTCCCCTTTCCCATTACACATGTATTCTTTTTGTATTTAGAAACTTCTGTAAAGTATATATTTCTATTTATTTATTGGTTTTCTTTTGTTCATATTTTTGCCTTAGGGCTTTCATGAGGTGAGATATCTGGGATTGCATGGAAAATCCCAGCCATGCATCATGAATTTACACAATGGCACGTTGATGGTTCTGAGATATTCTTAATAGTTTTCTATTTGCCTTTTTGAGAGCTACTGAGCATTAAGCTGACACTTTTAGGGAACTGTCTGACATGACACCAGATGTCTTGTATGAGTGGCAATGTCTTATCTAGGGTTTATTATTGCTTTAGGTAGGGTTATTTTTACTTATGTGCTGCCATTTAGATGGATCTGCCATTTTATCATCAGTCTGTGTTGTCTGTGCCTTTTCCATCAAACTTAGGCACAAACCTTCCAACTGGCTACATGATTTACTCAAATGTTGAATATCACAGCTCTGAGCCCCAGTCCTTGAAATAACCTACATCTACTGTGGGATAGGAGGAAGGAGAATAAAAATTCTGCCATATGCTTTTAATGTTTTAGAGAGTCTGCAATTCACAGGATGACCTTCTCTCTTACCTCATGATGGCACAGTTATTTTAAGATATTTAGGTAAGGGACACTAGTAAAAAGAGTTATCATATAGATATAGCTTACATTCTTTATTCTTTTCCAGAAGCTTCTCACCTTCTTAATAGGGTTATATAAACTTGAGAGACACTTCATTTTAATTTTATGTCTCTTTTAGCTTGCTTCATGTATCTTATTAATTATCCAACCATGTGTTTGTTAATTCTTTTTTTGATACAATTTCCACCTGTTTTCTAAGACTGAAGTCTCATTTTTGTCTCTACCAACTTCTGTTTTATGTAAATACTAATAACCCACTAATTGCTGAAATACTGCTCCACCTGCTAAGGGATATGAGTAAGATCTGTCACATGTAAGTTGTTCATTAGTCCTCAAGAAGAAAAGAAATGGAGAGAAATACTTTAATTTTTGTAGTGCATTGCATTGGTTTTACTTTGGGGGATGTTTGGATTGTGGTTATTTGTTTACATAAAGAGGGGGAAAAAAAGGTTCCCTTAGCAATTTTTTTTAATCTGGGTTTTTACTGAGCTCACATTATGATAATGACTTGCCTCTGAAGAATTGTTCTATATAAATTTAGCCTTCATGATTAAATTTAGAATATAGTGAAACAGAATTTTAACTCATTTAGAAACTCTCAATCCATCTCTAAATGAAGTTTTCCATAATCAACTTATATGGGGGGAAAGAAAATTGAGAAAATTCGATATTTAACCGTTAAAATGTGACATTGTGCAGACCCCAAGACAGTAGGAAGAAGAAAGTCCTGCTAGTCTTTCCTTTGAGGAACATTTCCTATTACTGTCTAGAAGCCAATTTTCCAAACTCATTTTCACCAATGGAATAGCACTGTCTTTTGAACAACAAAATTCAGTATTTTCTTAGGAAGCTTACTCAGTTTAAGCTTAAAAAAAAAAAAAAAAAAAAAAGACATTTGATACATTGTCTTTCTCAAACAAATTCCCAGCAATGAGAAATTGCAAATGAGTGTCAAATCATGATTCTCTGTCACTGAAATTTGTTCTAACCCAGCAGCTCTCACAACACAAAGCTGTCTGCAATGGTGTTATGTAGAGCCAGTGTGTTTTGTGGAGCTTTTTAATATTCTTATTTCCACATTATTTATTCAGAAGAAATTTCTATTAACAGAGCATTGGGCTCACAAGGCAATTAACTCCCTCCCCTCTCACGGATCCCTCTGCAGATACACTGACATGCTCTGCAGAACAAAGGATTTGATCTTTGGGGACAATAATTTGCTGGAATGTATTTCTTTTTTTTCTTTTTTTCTCATTTGGCTTATCACAGTGTTAACATGTGAGAGAAAACAATGAGTTACTTCGCTGCTGTCTGTGAAGACACAAATCAGGAGGATGCATTCACATCTACATCCACTTCAGAATTGTTTTCCATCACTAATGTTCAGAGCATCCAACATGATTGTCTCTTCTTCCTTCCAGTCTGCTTTGCCCTTGTCTCACTGAGAAAAAGCAGAAATAGAGTACACAGCTTGTGAATTCTACATTTAGTTTGGTGCCTGATGGAGATGCAGAACACAGATGATGGCTCCTCTCAAAGTGTAGCTCAAGTCTCAAGTATTTCATTGACAGGAAAATGCATCCTTTCTCATTTCCATGGGATTCAGTTCTGGGATGGTGGATGCCTCTGTGCAAGATGGTTTGTTTCTGCATAGCTCTGTTAAATGCTGCAATGCTGAAGTAATGCACACTTTAATTATTCTAAAACATAATTTATGCATTAGTTTCCATAGTAACTTGTCATTGCTGTGACATGGTTGGAGCTAGTGACATTTGTGAGTCAATTAAGCAATGATTTGCAGTGTTTTATTTCTCAAGTTGTTTTTGTTTATTTGTTTGGGTTTTTTGTTGTGGTCAGCTATGTTTATATTGAAATTGTTATGCATTCCATAGTTATATTCTAGATGAAAATTAGTCAATGAGGTAACTGCATTTTAAGCATGAAATAAGTGTAATTGAAATTTGCTTCTGCAGAAGGTTGTATTTTCAAAAATACACTACTTTGACACATGGGAATATTGTTTCTTCAGGGCTTGCTCCACTATTAAATAAAGATTTAAGTGTTTGGCTCTGAAGGAATCATCACTTTCAACCAGGGACAATTCACTGTGCCAATAAAAAGGTTGTGTACAATTTAGAAAGGACCAGAAAACAATGTTCTTGGCTCTAATTAGTTTTCTTGATATATAAGGTAATATATTTCTCAGAAGGATATAAATGATACTAACACTTTTATTTTGACATAATAAGCCTTCTAAAGAATTGCTGAGTTTAAATGAAAAATACATACAGTACTAGCAACTCCTGTTCTCCATTGTACTCCCATAGTCACAGCTGCATATGTCTGTACCTGGAGGAAACTCGGGGTCTAAAGCATTGTGATATTGTTGTTATAAACTGATTTTTCAGTGGGGGTCTTCAGTAGATTGTTGCCATCTGCAGCAGTAGAACATGTTGGAGAAGAGCTAGTTCATCCCACAGTGGGTTTGTTGCTGTGGAAGAGAAGCAACATACAAATTTTGTCTCAATTATCCACATTTCAAATATCCCAGATCATATATCAGGGAGAAATTCTTTACTGTGAGGGTGTCAGGGCCCTGGCACAGGTGGCTCAGTGAGGTTGGGGCTGACCTTGGAAGTGTCCAAGGCCAGGTTGGACAGGACTGGGACAACCTGAACAGTGGAAGGTGTCCCTGCCCATGGCAGGAGGTGCAATGGGATTATCTTTAAGGTCCCTTCTAGCCCAAGCCATTCTGTAATGTTGGTTACAGGCTCTGAAAGCTGCAAATCCACCATTACAAAAGAATGGCACCACAGGTGGCTGAGGTTAGAATGCCAAATACCTCTGATCTGATGTAGAAAAGCTTATTTTTGTTTATAGACTCACTAGACTATATTCTAATATAGGATAAAAACTTTGATATATTTAGACAGTAGCTTCATGCATGGTTTGTTTGTGTTTTTTGTTTTTCTTATAATGCCAGTTTTTAGAACATAGGGGAGTAGGTACTCAGTTAGAGGAAATGTTTTTCATTAGTGTAAAACACAACTTTGCAGAGATAGTAGCCAGAAGTAATACATGTGCACAAGGGTGTAGTCCATGACCACAGCCCCACCTCTGAGTGGGATCAAGCCCAGCACCAGGAGTGGTGCTCTCTGCCAGGGAGGTACAGCCAGGTACAGACAGGAAAGGCTGTCAAACTAGGGGGAACTTCATTTCAGCTCATCAATGAATTTCTACCTGAATAAGAGCAGGAATATTGGAGCCCAGCTCACAAAGAGGTGTTGCAAAGCACAGGATGGGAAGTGGGGATGGAGCCCAGCAGTTATCAGAAAACTCCTGGTTTCCTCTCCTGCCTGCCCCAGAAATGCTCATTGTGCATCACACCTGTTGTTCTCATTCTCAGCTGATGACAGAGGAATCAGAAATAGGTTTGTCCTATGAGGTCAGTTGAAATGCTGATGGAGAAATAAATTGAGATTGTTTTTGAAGGAAATATTCTCAGGCATTTGAATAAGGCTTGGGTTTTTCATTCTTTCCCTCCTCTCCAGCCACCAGAAATAACTGGCCAATGGAAATGTTGGAGACTGATGGACTTGCACTGCCTAGAAATTCATCTGCATTTTTATATTTACCCATTCTGAGCATTTCCAGCTACTGATGGAGATAGTAAAATGTTGTGCATAGCATTACAAAAGTCTGCTCCGAATAACAATAGGGGGTGGGAGGGATAAAATATATGAATTAAATTGGAAAACAGTAAAAGTCACATCAGTGAAGCTTCTCTAATACCCGACACACGTTTTTTTAGTAAAATTTCTTAATAGTTTTACTTCCCACAATGAGCTACACACACATATATATATATATATATATAACAATTATTGCAGTACTAAAAAGATCATTAAAAATTGTTAAAAAAGGCAAAGTATGGAAGACTACTGAAGCCTGGCTGTAAATTGGAGACAGCGTGGAAACAGCAGGGGCAGATTTGAGATGAAGAATCAGAAGTTTATCTGTCACCATTGCAGTGCAATATTTCAGTTGGTTTATCTGTAAAATGAGGACATAGAAAGTCTGTTGGGTGGGTTGGTCAGAACATGGTCACGTACACAAATTGTTATAGTTCAGGAAATTACTGCTTGTCAAAGGAGCAGCAAAAACTGTATGAATATTCCACCATTTTTGAGAGTAAAATATGAAAGCTTAACCTCCCATGTGCTTTATCCTTGGGAAATGAAGTGTTTTACATACACCCAGATGTCCACACACAGGCAGAGTGAGTGACTGTGATGTGACAGATAAACTGTAATTTAGCTGTCATCACATGAATGTGGCCAGTGACTCATGAGCAGAAGCAGCTTTTTAATCTGTGTTTTCCAAACATCCAGGTGTACGTGGAGGAGGAGAGCATTTAGGCTTCAGTACACACACACTGGTGGTAGTTAGTGGGTTCCATGCACATGCCTTTTTATGCATGTTAGGAATGCTGCTGTTAAAACTGCAGCTGTTTGTCTCAGTGACTGAAATGTTGTCAGTGTGGCCACTTGCTTGAGGTGTTTTATTCCTTCTCTTTTGTTAAGTGGATCCTAAAGGAATCTAAATGCTTTTAATGAGGTGGCATTTAGGGAGTTGTCTTCTCTTCATCTCCTTGGGGAAGGACAATGAGGATTTCCTCTAGTTCCTCATCATTTCTCATCCACAGTTCAGTAATCTTAGGTCAGGGTCAAATTCTGAATTGTTTAGGTTCGGAATTCTTAAACTCTGGATTTTTTTTTTTCATTTCAGTGAACTGCATTAACATCTATTTTTATTACTGTACAATTCTGCTATATAACTCGTCCCCATTTCTGTATAAACAAAGTGTTCTTCCATTTATATCTGAAAGGATTATTAAAAGCATTCATTTGGTGACTGAAAGACTTCATTTTTGCTCTATTTTTAGAAATTAATGAAATACAGACTGTGAAATGCTGCACTATATAACCTTCGTGGTCACTGGGCACTTTACAGAAGTTTGCAAAATATCTCTATTTCAGCTAATTATAGTGTTGTGAGTCTACACAGTTATCTGAAAAAAATATTTGAAACAATGAAAGGTTTTTCATTTAGCAAAGTATTTATTACACTATGATCATTAAGATGAAAAGAATTTTAATGCATGTTTAGATTTCCATTGCAAAACTGAGCAACTTTGATCTGTGTGCACTGCTAGGTCTCCATTCTTTTCCATGACACCTATAGACATCAAAAACATGTAGTAGTGAAAATCTGTCAATTTTCACCACATATATCTTTAGACTGCCACGTTGCTGCATCATTTTTTCACTAGGAAAAGCAGCATGTGTAATTATAGGGAAGGCACAACTACAAATTGCATGCAATTACAGCCAAACAAGTAAACAAAATAAAACTAAGTGAGCTAAGGAGTAGCTGAAAGCCTTTTAATGGAGATGCCAAAGATGAGCTTTTGCAGCTCTACAATTTACCAGTCAAATTATTGTTATTTAGGAGAATTTCCCCACAGAAGCTCAGAGTAGAGGAAATGATTGGTAAATTGTCTTTTGAAATTGGTATATACTCTTCTGATTGGTTTCTCCCCATTATTCCTTGACAAGATCTTAATATTTTTCAAAGTTGAGAACTTAAGCATTTTTTTCCTTTAAATCTGAACTTTCATATTCTCTTTGTCTCCTGAAATGTGACACATTCACTGAGGGGCACATCTCAGGAAATCAGTAACATTTTGAAGGTGCGCTTCTAATAAAAAGATTTATGAGTTTTTGAAAAAATGGCACAAAAGAGGATAAATACTGTGCCTACATTGTTCAGAAGTTTATCACTGAAATAAGTCCTATCTCCTGGATCTAAATCAATGGGAGAAGTAAACAAAGCTGCAGAGACAAGGTTGTGTTGCTACTACAGATGGCTCCTATTCTAAAGAAATTAATTCTGGTTGTAACCAGCTGCTGAGAATTTCTCTGTTCTCCTGTGGACAGTGGAGTTGTGGTGCAATTACAGCTCTTTCAGGTTAAACAGATATTTTCTCTTACCTTTTCTACCCTAGTAGGACTGACTCCCATAGAGGTGTTTTGAAATTTTTGGTTTGTTTTTTTCTTTTTCTTTTTTTTTTTTTTTTCATCTTTTTTTTACCCTAAGAATAAAAGTTATTGAGAAGTTTGGACAAAAGGAAGAGCTGGCATAAGGATTCCTTTAGATTCCTAACAAAACAAAACAAAACAAACAACCTGCTCCCCCCCCAAAAAAAACCCAAATAAGCAAACAAAAAAACAATATTCCTCAGCCTATCCAGACACAGATTATTTTATGATAATGTGGAATATGTTTGGCAGCTGCATGCTCTTGACAAATAAACCTCCCCTCTCCCCCAGCAACATACTTCAAGATAATTGGCTGAAACGTTCTTAGCAAATAATTATTTGACCAATTAACGCTGTTAGTCGGCAGAGTAATGAACTGTGAATAGTTTTAATTCCTGTGAAATCCCATACTTTTACGAATGGAGGGAAGATAAAGAGCATCTTAAAGCTGTTGAACAAATAGTTTTTTTAGAAAACGCTGAAAAGATGCAAAAGTTTTTTTCTTTCTGCAAACATTTGTGGAAACCAAATGCTATTCAGATTGATGTTTGAGAGAAAAAAAAAAAACTGTAAAATGACATATGAATACTGACAGATTAAATTTTTAGAGTTTCTTCATGACAAGGTTTTTGAATACTTTTTTAGTTTATTCACCCAGAATCATACAGTGAATAATAATCTATATAAACCAGGGGCCTACCTGTGAAGAATTTTCCATTTAGTCCTTAATACATTTTAGCTAAATTTAACAAGGACTTTGTAACTGGGCAGTAACAGACTTGAAATTTGTTCCTTAATACAAACTGAATGGTCAAGGACTTGATTAAAAATCCTGTTGTGGAAACTAAGGGGAAAAAAAACTAAGAAGCAAACAGATCTATGGAGAGAAAACCTGCTTAGTCACATATTAAAGAAGAAAGTAGGTATCAGGTGGGGGGAAAAAACCCAAACAAAACATAAAAAAACCACCAACCACATAAAATCTCAGATCAGAGGACCAAACCCAGGGGTATCTCAGAAATACTGAAGGTGAAGGAATATTAGCAAAAGCAACAGGAACTAAGCACTAAATCCAAAGTACTGGAGTGGAAAAAGTAGCTGGAAGCAGAGCATTTATCAGGATGAAACAATGGCACATTCACACCATTGTGTTCTGAAGTAATTTGCCTGTAGGACAGAAAAACATCTTGTTTTGAAATCAGATGGAAATTAAAATGCAGCACTGTCTCCCAGGTTCTTTTTTTAGGAAAGCTTTTTGACAGCTACCAATGTCAGAAAAAGCTTTCTGTCTTAGTATTTCTAACTTGAATTAAGAAAAATAAGTGAGAAGTGAGACTTTGATGAATCTTGTGTCACTGTGGACATGGATATAAATTCGAGTTGTCTATTACTTTGTGCATACTCTGCTGAGAAGTTTCTTAGATTTCAGTGACATTAACTTAAAAGTGGTTAAAAAAAATGGTGTGATAGAGTATAGACTGAAAATCAACATGCACTTGAAAATATCATTAGAAAATATCACCTTGCTGTTTTTACTTAGTGTCTCATTAAACAGATTAGGTTAATTTTTACTAAATGAAAAGAAAAAACGGTATATGGTGCACTTCTTAGTTAAATAAAAGAGATCTTTCAATCTCCTGAAAGTTCACTATATAAATATGAGCAGTTTTTCAAAGCTGGTTCTTATCATCCTGACAGTTTTGGATCCTTCCCTTCTGTATTCATTTAAATAGAGAGAGATTATGTTGAAACAGTACAAATTCACATAGTTCCCTAATTTACTGATATTTTGTGATTATCATATAGAAGAGGTTTTACAAAATTTGGGAGGAGGGAATGGCAGTGGGGTTGCAAGGAGGATAGAGGGTTTTTGGGGGTTTTTTGGTGTATTTTTACATCTTGTCTTGTTATTCTGAATAACAGTGTACAGAATCTTGCTTGATTCACAGGGTGGATGTTGGGCTGCTTACTCCACTTGTGGAGCTACAGAATGAACAGCAAAGAGCCCAGAGAAATTTGAAGGCAATTCCTCCAGCTGTACCCAGTCAATGCTTGGACACTGCAGCTTTAATTACTGCAAATAACCTTTATTTGATCTTTAATTTAAGTAAAAATGTCATGATATAGCAGCAATTAGAGAAAAGCAAATATTCCAAAAAGCTTTTTGCTGGTCCAAGTTGCAAGAAATCCATTATTTTTCTTATTTTCTCCTTTTGCATTCTATTTTCACCCTGCCACAATAAGAATATCACTCTTTTATTCACAAAATTGTACTCAGGGAATGATAGGAACAGCCATGTTACCTGATATTCATAGCTGGTTTTACTGAGGAGAGATCAGATCAGGGCAGGAATGTCACTGGAATTCAGGAACTAGTTGTGCAGCACCATGGGATGCATAAATAGTCAAATGGCTAGTAAGAGGTGTGTGCTGGTAAGTGCATTGAATTAATGATTAATCTGATTTTGAGTAATGACTAAATATGATCATTACAGCCAGTAAAATGTTCTATATTTCTGGGATACTTTGCTCCTGGGAAATTATCCCCCTGTCATCCATCAATTTTTTCTACTTGAAAAGCAGCCATAATGAGCCTCAGTTTTAATGGTGTAGGTCATCTTTACCTGCATCTATTTTATAGTCCTATAATATCCTTGATTTCTATGAACTTCCTCTGATTTATGTTGCTATAAATAAATAAAGAACAAATATTAACTAATACAGCCACACAATCTCCACATAATTATATAGATGTGAGCTCGATTAGCTTCTCAGCATCCCATTTGAAAGTCTGGAGGAAAGAACATCAGGTGCTTTACAGAAAGGTTAGAGAATATTAATAGCTCTAAACAGAAGAAAAAAATTTAATTATTAGCCTAATAAACAAATTACCCAAAGTTGTGTTGTGTGTGCTCTTAGTATACAGTTAATTATGCATGATCTAACAGGCATTTTTTTGCTTTTCCTCTATATTTGATTACTTGAATTTAATAATTTACGTACTCTCTATCAAGACACCCTTGGGAACCCTCATCTGATGTTTCCTAAATTAAAACCTCATTGGTTATGTTAAATGAAGCTAAATATATAATTCAGAAAAATGAGAAGGACCAACCAATATTGACAACTCCTCCTGGAATTCAGGAATAAAACTCATGTTGAAATCTTCATCTTCACCTTATTGGAAGATTTTATCAAAATCAAACGTTTTTCCATTAATATTTCTGAATGATTTCTATAATTATATGCATTTCTGGAGGGAACTACAGGGTGCCATAGTACAGTAAACGTTTTAGTTGCAGCAAGTGGCAACTGTGGGTATACTAAATATATTAAACCATGTTATCCTTATTTAATGTGTGAGTCTAGAAAAGTTCTGTTCCATAAGAATTAAAGTTAATTGTACCTTGTATTATATACCTTTAGTAGCAACTTTTAATTTAAAAGTAGATGTGCTGTGGTTCTGCAGGTGTTCAGTTGTAGTCTGTGTGTTGCACATGGATGTGAATGAATTGTCCAGCAGTTGTGTATATTGTTTCAAACTGGGAAGTTGTCATTTTTAACTTTTTTTTTTAAATAGTTCTGAATAAGTAGAATAATTAATCAAGCCATGTTGCTGTATCTCCTACTTGCTATTTCACTCTGGGTTTTTTGGATGTCTGATGGTATTTTTTTTTTTTCCCTGCCAGTTCATTACTTTTGTCATTAGTTTACATTGCTTGTTCAAATTCAAGGGTTTGTTTTCTGCCAAGAACCCAGATCAGGTGTGTCTCTACAAAAGCATAAAAAAGCACAACACTTACAGACACACAAGGAGTGGCTTTTGCCGAGTGATTTAGTAACAGAAAATATTTCTCTCACTAAAAGTTGGAGCTTTTCATTAAAGGGTCAGCAGCATAAAAGCAGCTGTTGTTCTTGAGGATGTATCCACTGAAACACTTATCAAACCCAGTGCTCTCAGAGCTTTTTTTCTGTTCTAAATGTAAATACTATTCTTCAACCTTTCTGTTCTTCCTTCTTCTTCCTCCTGAAATGATTCCACATAGATTATATTGTATCTTTTTGCTGACATTTGCCTTTTCTCTTTTTGAAATCTGTCGGTGTAAAATGGTATTTTCACATGCTTTCTTCATGCCTTAGCTAATGCAGAAAGAGAAAAAATCCATGGTGAGTGTGCTTCTTTATCCAGTCTGTGCTCTCCCTTCCTTTCTCAAAGCTGCTGCTTCTGACATAAACTCAGCCAATGGGACAAGTAACCAAATATCCCACCTGTTCCTGCCTTTCTCCCAGTCTTCCCATCAATTTAACCAGTGTGGAGAGGACCCATCCCCTGTCCTCAAGACCACTATGACATCTTGCCCTGCACTGACACTTCATATTTTGCAAGGATTAACATTTGCCTTGCTCATTTTGTGTCAGATGTACGTGGGTTTTGATAAAATTGAGTTAATGAACTCAGAATCAAATCTCGTAGTCCTGTCAGAATCTGGAATAATTTTAATTTACTAAGAAGTTTGATCAGACCCGCTTTATCTATAGCGTTCGCTTCACTTTTGTGTTTGCTTTTTCTGTTTGTTTTTTAAGTTTGCTTTATCTTTTGTTTGTTGGTGAGGATGTGGGGTTTAGATGAGGGAAAGACAAGGACTGTTGTTTTTTCTCTCTTTACTGTTTTTATTCAGGGTTGTTTAGTATCAAGCCCCAAAACAGGGTCAAACCCTGCTTGCTATGCTGGCCTAAGGAATAAATGTCAGAGCTGAGGGACTTGCTCTCCTGACTTGTGTGTGCTCAGCAGCTCACTGAAGCTCCACCAAGGAGCTATTACAGTCAGATCTGACAATCATTTGAATCTCTGTGCATGCCAACAGCTGTCCCCAGCTCACGGGTGACAGAGACATCTCTAGCTGGATGGAAACTGATGTCAAGTCACTCAAGCAGTCTTCCCAGTTGTTGAACATAGATAAGTTGTAAATCACTTTAGGCCAAGAGGAAAAAAAAAAAAAAAGACAACCAAAACCACTTTTGAGAAGGCACAGGGAGATCTAGGTGAAAAAGTCAGGTAGGAGTTGGAAAAGCAGCTTGTAAAGGATTCAATTCCTTCACAGCATCAGTAACTATAAAGAAATTCTTATTTCCCACTTTAATTTTTGAAGCTTTTTGTGATGTTTTAGCCTTCAAACAAGAAGTCTTGCTTAAAAAAAATTAATCTAACTGGTGATTACATCTTTACCACCATAAAAAAAAAAAAAAAAAAAAAAAAGAAAAAAAGATGTGGTTTTGAAGGATGACATGCTGGGCTGAATTGGAAACACACAAATCAGAAGTGATAATCCATTTCTGTAACATGTGGTGCACGGTTGCATTCCAGGATGAACATGATCAAACTTTGCCATGCTCGAGGGATGTCTGAGATTGCCCTGACTTCCCAGCATCACCACACTGCTGAATTTTACTCCTACAAATTTCCTGTCAAAAAATCTCCAAAAACCAAAAAAAAAATCCAGTAGGCACAGTGCCTGCAGAATTGCACAGCGGAAGGGAGAAGGGGTTTAATCACCTACAGCTTTCTGCTGGGAAACTCTTAGAAGACATAACAAGAATTGAGGAGAATTTGACTGCCAGTTCTGTGAGCATACACACAACTGTGCTCTGGCTTTCCAACAGGCTGTGATTGGAAGAAATATCTTTCCATTAAAAAAAAAACAACCAAAAAATTGAGAGAAAAAGCAGAAAAAGCTTCTTTTTGTTTTTAGTAATTTTCAAAACTTGGAAGAAAAAACAATGATTCTTTCTTCATGAGGCAGTTTTGCCAAGTTCAGCACAGGCATAAAATCAATTTCTCCCCATTGAAGACTGTTTTTCATTTCACTGAGTTGTAATGTGTGTGAGGGGCTGGGAGCTGGAGCTGTCTGTCAAGGCTGGAATAGCTCTTGGAGCATCACTTGTTCTTGCTCTAAAAGTTGCCTACCTGACAACAGCACCTGCTCTTGTCTCAGAAGTGATGGGATGTAGAAGGTTCCAAGCCCTTATGGAAATTGATTATTTGTTTTCTTAAGTTCATTTGTACTAAAAAAACCAAAACAAAACAACACCAAACAAAATCCTTAAAAAAACTGCAAACACAAAACCCCCAAACTTTAATAAAGAGGATGATTTCCTGCAAGTGACAGTAAATATGGTGATAAACCAGGAAAGACTTGCAGTGTAAATAAACCAGAGCCAAAGGATGAATTAAGCAATAACAACCACATCTCTTTCTAAGAGTATTTATCTGTCTGTGGCATGTGTCCAGCACCAACCAGATGGTTGAACAATTTAAGCTACAGGCTGAAGGAGTCTCAGCTTGCCCATTAAAAAAAAACAACCAAAAAACCAAAAAAACTTATTTTAGTTACTGATCTTACCAAGGTTGTCCTAGAGCTGCAGTAATGAGCAATGAGGGCACTTTGTGTATAGGCTCACAAATATGAGCTGTGCAAGAGAGAAAAATCACATTGGTATGTAGGAACTATGTGGTTTGGGTGGAATATACGTACTTTGGTGAACAGGAGTTGCTGAATTTTTAAATAGTTACTGTGCATGGGAAATATCAGTTTTAATTAAATGGTATTGAGCAAATTCTGAAATCAGAAGGCACAGAATAATCCAGTGACTGTTCATCTAAGATGTGGATAACTCAAGTCCATGTGTTTCTTCAGCTCCAGTTGAGATAGCTCAGTTAGATTACAGCATTTTGTGGACAGTGTTCAACAAACAAAAAAATTCTTCTTCCTCTTGCATTTCTACTTGGAAATAATAATAAAAAAAAAAGTTATAGCAAACCAACTAATGGATATTAGCAACAGAAAACCTAGGAAGATTCTCACTAAAAAAGGACAAGCTGAAAAAGCCATATGGTTCTATAAATGACAAAAGGGGTCATTCCAAAGAGTGTCTACATTTTGTTACAAAAATCTGCTTTGCTTTTACTGAGCTCTGTTGGGAAATCTGCTTTTCTAGAAGATGAGGGAATGATGGTAAAATGTAAAGTCTCCCTGGAATTGCTGTAGCACAGGCACTAACTGAAGCTGATGAAAACAAGGATGCAAAAGTGTTCAGAAAAAATGAAATCTTAGCAGTAAATAGAGTTTTAGAAGTGAAATGAAATAGGTCTGAAGGAAAATAAAAAAAGGACTATTAATAGTGTGTGGTTGGTAGACTAAGAAGACTGAGCCACCATAGTGAATACACATCAAGAGGAAAATTGTATTCAGTTAACATTTAGATTTCTTTCTTCAGATATAAAAGGACACTAATTGTATAATTCACAGTTCATGTTCAGAAAAGGAAGAGATTTGCTCTGAATTAAAAGTCATGCTATGAAACAGCCGGGCAGGAGCGAAATTGGCAGTTCTGCACAATAGGCCAAGCATGAATTCCATTATCCCCATGGCACAGAAAGCAAAGCTCGCTGTACACTGCCCAGAACTGTGTAAGAGTCAAAGTGTGGAACAGGGAGGGGGATGTTCAGTACAGCAATTAGTCAGCAAGGAACACAACCCCCCAAAAAGGAGCCTAGTGATGAATAAAACACTGTGCCTGTCTTGAAATCCACCTTTTAAACCAGTTCAAATCCTGACAGTGGATGTACAGAATGCCAATAACCTGATAAACTGAATTTGAAGATGTGAAACCTAAACTTTGAATCATTTCTTGAGAAAAAAGGGTTTTTGGGAACTCAGAATGCCTCAAGACTTTAAGTAGCTTAAAAATAGGTTTCTGCTTTGAGGCACTTAAGTCTAGGACATTTTTTTTTTTACTCTGAAACCATGACAATTTCTCTAAAAGCTCAACTGGGAACTAAAGAAGTTCACTTAGACCTCTGACTGAAAATCTTTCAGGTAATAGCTGGTTGTGTCTGCACACCAGTAAATACACAGGGAAACAATGTGAGTACTGACAGGGTTTTGGGACTTCTGTGGATCTCTACAAATCTCTCTTTTGTTTATCTTCCAACATATAAAGGTGCTTTCATGGAAGTGAATAAATGATCCATTTATCTATTTGTGGACGTACAAATACATTCATTGAATATATAGATATGTCAGACCTTATTTTTTCAACTCATTCAAATTAGGAAAGAAACTGTTTTCCTACTCATCAATCAAAGCCTTTCAGCAAGCACTGTAGGTCTTAAAAAAAAGTGCACAAAAATGTTATAGCAGATGTAGATCTTGAGGGGGTTGGCTTTGTTTTTATGTTCTTTTCTCCCCATTTGCTGCATGTGTCTGTTGCCTAATTTCTTTTCTTGATGGCATTTCTCCCCACAGCAGGAGGGTTGGAACTAAAGGGACTTTAGGGTCCCTTCCAACCCAAAACATTCTGTGATTTTTCTCTGTCTCTGATCCTGGCTTATTCTTCCAGTATTTCTTTGTCTATGCAGATATGTTCATTTTTTATTTTATTTTCTCCTTGATGTCTGTACTGACTGATGGATTCTATAGCTGCTCTGCAGGCAGTGTGGAGAAACTTTGTTCACTAATATTTACATGAGCCACTGCCTGGAGCAAGGAGCCTCACAACTGTTGTTTTATGAAAGTAAATGGGAAAGCACTTCTGTTTAACTGCAGAATTAAGGCCTTGAAATTTATTTGGATCCTGGCTCATAGGCTGGGAAGGTTACTCATTACTGTGTCTCTGATAAGAGAATATTACCTTGGAGCAAACCTGAGACAAGCAAGTTGAGGAATAAGATTCCAATGAATGGATCTGAAAAGCTGACAATATATTTGCTAGGAAAAATGGGGCCAATTCTTTGATATTGTGATCTCAGCTTCAATACTTTTCTTTTAATGTATAAAATAAATGCACCAGGGTAAAGCCAGTGACTGTCAGGCAAAGGCATGTGAATAGCAGAACACAAGTCAGGACTAAAGAAGTGCTTAAAAGTGGATTTTTTAAAATAAAAGCTCAAAAAACAAAGATCACCAGGAGGCAGAGATAACAAAAATGGGAGAAAGGTCCTCCAAACAGCATATTGAATATATATTTTTTTTTTTTTTTTTTCATAAGAACATCCAAGGGAATTTAGTAGAGAGGAAGGGAAACATCACCTTTCAAATATTTCTTGTAGTTAAGGGGTCCAGAGACAGAGACCATTCTTCATGGTGTAGATTTCTCCTTTTTAATCACCTGTAGGATAAGGGAAAAAAAGGAAAAAGCTTCTGTGAGAAAGAGCATGAATAAAAGTTACATTTAAAATACTTCCCTCCAACTCCATTGTTTACTTACACTCTTTATAATTGAGATGTGTGGGTCAAGATCAGGAAGAAAAAAAAATCCTACATTCTTTTAAAACTTAAAACCAATTTCAATGGCACTAGAATGAAACATCATTTCTGAACCAGCAAAATGGGGATAAAATGTTATCCCAGCTACTGATTTTCTTTAGAAGGACATCAGAAAAATCTCAATGGGCTACTCGGCCATCACTAATGGACACTAAAACCACACAATTGATTTTGGTGTCTGATTTTAGTCAGAGGACAAATGCAAGCTTCACTATGGAGAGGCCCTGACATTTTTCCTTCTTTTAAAGCAAGACTAACAAGGTATAAATGGATATTTGGGCACAGCACTGGATCCCTACAGGCTTTGTTCTTAAAAATGAGGTATTTTCACAGAGCAAACTGCTGCAGGGTGTTTGTGTAGCTAAGGGAGAAGCTGAAAAAGGAGACACTGGAAATGCACCTATCTCCATCTTCTTCAGTCAGACACAAAAGGACAGTACAAATTCTTCACTCCAACCTTCTTAACCTGCAATTCAGGTCTTTTCTCAGGAAATAAACAATATTCAGTCTCCTCTTGGAGCAAAAAGAGCCAGCATTGATGTAAATACAGCCCTCAAAGCCCAGGCTGATCTCAGCTGGAATTAATGATAAAAGGAAATTAATTATTTTGAAGTTAGTTTGTGGCAGCTGAGTACTCATCTCTTCCATGATGTTCCTGTGTGTTGTGCAGACACCTCACTTTTTCCAGCTTTTTCAGGTGCTTCTACATAGCAGTGCTTAGAACTGAAAATTAATTTTTCTCACTGAGTTCAGGAGATTTTTCCAGTCTTATAATTGAATTTAGCTGTCCAAATTTCATCTAGTTTCACTCCACATGCTTTATGAGCTCTAGATCTACACCCAGAACTTTTTGAAGGTGTGAGAAGTAATGAACAGACAGAAAATTAAATATTTGCATAACATTTTTTAAAGCAAAATATCTGTGAGCAGCATTGACTGCTTTGCTTAGGAAAGAAATGAAAGGCATTTATCTGTGAGAAGCTGAAAATTAAAAAAATGTGAATGGGTGATAACTAAAATCACATCCTGCTCTTGTGGAAGCTGCTAAGGTTAATAGGAGTTGAGCATGGATGGAAACTAAGCAGTGTTAGAAAAAGGAACACAATTCTGTTACTTTTTAGGTTCTAACCCAGAAATATAGAGCACAAAGGCAAACTGTGGAGATTAATAGGATAACATTATCAATGTAGCAGCCCCTAAATGGAATCCTTTAAATATATGTGTCCTAAAAGTCCTTAGGAATGTATTCAGGTAAAATATGAATATTACAGCCTTTTCTTTCTGAGCTGCTTTCATCAGAATAAAATTACTTTTGTGTTTCACCAAATGCCAGGGCACAGCAGATGGGTTCACTAACCACAAAAATAATTTCTTTAAATTATATTTAAGTAAATGAACTACTTCTTCTAGAAAATGTCTGTAAAGGGTGTAAATGATTCTGAGAGCACTCAGACTCACCCATGTGCCTTCTGTAGTTATCAAATATAGACTTTCTGTCATTATTTAGTCAACCATTGCAGACTTCAAAAAAAAAGCCCTCCAGTACCCCAACAATATCTGTTATGTGCTGTCACTTGCCTGGAAAATTTTTGCTTTCTATTTTAAGTGGACAATAAATGTCCCTACTCTAAAGATACTTAAATTGCAGCACTTACTCCCAGCTGCACTGAGCCTCTCAATTTTTTTAGGCACTGCTGATTTTCAGCAAGAATTACTCAATACTGAGTCACTGGTAATATTTTGGAACCATGTCTTAATTTTTTTTGTAGGTTTTTTTTATATATAAAATAGAAAAATAATAAATTTGATGTCTTTCATGTCATCCCTTTCCTGGAAGAGGAGGACTCATTACGAAGTTGGACTTGAAAATAACAAGTTCATATCAGAAATTTCCATAACAACATGGCTCAGGTCTGTTTGCTACAAGCAAATCAATGGGAAGGATGGTGTCTCTCTATTCAATATTGATATATTCAACAAAAATATAAAGGGTTATATTATTTTAATCATCCTGGAATTACAAGGACATTTTTTTTTTTCTGTCAAAATCTGAAAATATTTTTTGGGTTTTTTGTTGGTTTTTTTTTTGTTTGTTTGTTTGTTTTTTTCCACATTGCACTTCAGCTTTTGATTCACAGTGTGTTAGCACAAGACAGTAAAAAAAAAGTTTTAGACAGAACCTCCACTTTCATTTTGACAAAGTGCCATGTTCTAAGCTTTAGAATATTATATATAAAACAAGCATAATATATATCTTCTTTATAAACCATTTTGACACTTTCTTGGGTTTGATATTGGAAAACATTACAACTATTCACCTGAATACAGGTTTAAATCTCGAGTCTTGACAGTTAAAGCCCAATATTGGAGGAAATAGTCTTAACAGCAATCATCAGTCCAGCCCAGTACACCCTGTTGCAATTATCTGGAAATCTTTTCACTACTAGTCCTATTGTGGAAGAGAGGAAATACTTTCCATAAACTGTTTTTATGCCTGTTAAAAGTACAAACATATCTTCATTTTTATCTTAAACACACTGATTTTACCTAATAATTAGTTTATTACCATAAACTTCTAGTTCAGGTGTATAACAACTTTTCTAAAAATAGTATATACATATATTGCATTTGTTCTGTCTATTTTGCTTGGCAATTTTATAACCATTTAATAGATTTATATGGAAGAAGTTTGATTTTAGTTCATAATGTCATAAAGTTTTTTTTAAGTTTGTTGGTTTTTTTTAATACTGATTTAAGTTATACACAGGAATTTTATAAGGGCTTGGATTCATTTAAAGATATATTTTTTTAATAAAACAAAAGGGCATTTTCTTATCTTGGAGTATAATTTTTAGAGATTGTTCAGTGACACACACCTCTCTTCTAGACCTTGAGTATCAATGAAGGCTGGATTCCTTGGTAAACACTCTCTGAAGCTCCCCATGATGGCAGTGATTTCCTTAGTCAGAAATGATGAATCTCATGGCTTAGCAGCACTATTTTTTTGAAGTGAGAAGAGACAGAAGATTGAGACCATAGAATAGTTTTTTGGCATTATAAGTTGTAGAAAAATGGTGCCAGATATGGTAAAAATGGAAAGCTGAACATGGTTTTGGTTGTTGTCTTCCAGCATTTTGGGTGTTTTCATTCATTCCCCTCTGTCAAAGTCCTCACACTTCTGGACTTCCTTTACTCGAGTCCTCTGAAGTGTTCAGCTCTTCTAGGACATGGTGGAAAGCTTAAAATACGCTATAGGCAGGGAAAATCTAAATGCTCAGCTCTGAGAAGTTGTGTGCTGGTGATGAAGGGAAAAATGTCTCTGTGCTTCTCCCTGGAGAGCAGAACTCAGCAGGCAAATAAGACTTTTAAGCCCAATGTATTCTCTCTGTATTTCACATGAAATTGCTCTTGCTTCTTCAGGCTGGCCAGGCTTAATGCCTCAGCCCCCTTCACTTGGTTTTTGGAGGATTCTGCTACAAGCTAGACATGGGTTCCTGGAAAATCTAGTGTTCTGGACTGTTCTATTAGTGGTAAAATACCCATTTCTGTTTCAAACATCATCATACAGAGTTGAAATGAAAAAGACATTTTGCTTCAGACACACCCTGAGCACTCCAGCTCTGCAATTTGCAGAAAGCTCCAGGAGTTGCTGGGCAGGTGGGTGAGGATGTCTCAAAGTGCTCATGTTCCATTTTGGAGGCAGCCTGGCCTCGAGTTCAGCAGAATTTGCTTCAGAGGGAACAGAGCTGAAGGAGCTGGACATTTCCTCATGAATTTCATTAGTCCTTCCTCAATAATGGGGGAAGATCTGCCTTGAAAGGGCTGAAATACACCCTGACAGGTTCTTTGTCTGCTTCCACCCCGCTGCCATCAGGAGGCACTTGGGGTTTTGTGTACGGGAAACTGATACAGCCAGGACTGAATCACATTCAATAATGCCTCTTTAGAATTATTCTAAGAGCACCAAAATGAGCAGGGAAGGCTGTTTAATTTTTTACTGGTAAACATGTGAAACTAATTTTCTCTCTGAACTTTAGTACCTATAACACTACAAAGCCTTTTAGAAGTCTCTAAGAACTATTAATCTAACATTTCCTGTAAGCAATACTG
The DNA here is from genome assembly GCA_034336665.1 of Luscinia megarhynchos. Lineage (NCBI taxonomy): Eukaryota > Metazoa > Chordata > Aves > Passeriformes > Muscicapidae > Luscinia > Luscinia megarhynchos. Next base: position 4,688,383 of record CM067570.1, read on the forward strand.
GATTCTTTCACCAGTTGTTCTAATTTGTTGCCCATCTGAGGTTTAGTTTTCCTATTTTCATCCCTAAGGAAGGGAAAATACATAGATGTTGTGAGAAACGGAAATTTTACTATAATATACACACCAACATATTTTTTGTTCCAAATGAAAGAAATTCCAGGTCACTTTATAGTTATGGACCAATAATCAGATAGGACCCTCAGTGTCTACACAACACAAAGTCCTGCCATTTTTATCTTTTTGACATTCTGTAAACTCCAACAAAGCTGATTCAATCTTTATAGTGCTATATTTTGTGCTTAGAACAATTGAAATTGGTTCTCATCCTTTCAGTGTATGACTAGGTAAGAAAAAAAACAAGTAAAACACTTACTTTAATTGGATGTAATTTATGTCTGTGTACAAAATAAAAATGGATAAGTTTATGATTGCAAACTGCCTGGTTTGGTTTAAAAATGCACGAGAACTATTTCTAAGCTTTTGTGTTAAAGCTGAATTAAACATATAAGATAATCTTTAAAATGAATAAATAATACAGATTTAGCTTTTTTTTTTTTTTCTAATACTCAAATACTTAGTGCTGGCCCTCAAAGCTAACTTTTCATGTGGTTATAAAGCACAGCATTTTAATGGTAAAATTTTACCCCAAATTCATAAATAAAACATGCTTGTTGGTACTGACATCATCTCCTGAAAAGTCTTAATGTACTGCAAATGAGATGAAAACTTCGTGTTTTACTGTTTAAAGGAAGGAGTTAAAGTATCGATGCATGTTTTAGTCCTTTCTTGCTTTTAAAGATGTCCAAATTTCATCCAAACCTGTGAAATTTCATGTTCTTTAGGGCTTGTTTGTGTGTTTGAATTCCAGAACTGCTGATGGAAAAGTGTGCTTGGTAAATTCCTTCTCAGTCCATGACATTTCTGAGGTTGTGTGGGAGTGCATAAATGTTCATAAGATGCAGGCCTTGGGTTTCCATCAGAATTTCCAGAGCTTGGTATTGCCATGATCCACTAAAAATCTTACAAGAGGATCTCATTTTAATACAATTTCTGAGCCTAATGAAGGGCTGAGCTGGAACATGCTGGGGAGGTGTGTACAGAGATGGATGATGTGTGTGACTGTGGCCACACACACTTTTACAGTGTCAAACAGACCTGGGGTGCTGCAGAACTTCGGGTGCCATGTGGCTGCTGCATCCAACTGTCCTGCTGCACAATTACACTGCTTTATAAAGAACATTTACAAGCATTTCTCAGTGATATTTCTACACTTTGGCTATGTAAACATCTATAACGTGAGTGTTGATGTGTTGCAATGCTGCTGGTGTTGGGTGCTTTAATTGTTTAGGTAATTAACACTTGTTTAGTTCACCTCATGCCATTTTCTCAGTGAGACCCCAGGAGCAGCCACTTCTGTGCCACACACAGACATCAAGGCTTTACAGCAGTTGGCACAAGGCAGCCTTGAGATGTGTGACACTAATTAAATCAAAATCTCCAAATTAAAAATAGGTTCCTTATAACTAATGAGGAGTGACCATCTACATGAGACAATATTCATTTTTTACTTCATTGATCATAAATTACTGCTGTGGTGTGTTGTAGTAAATCACCAAAAATCCATTAGCAAAGCTTTTCTGTCCCTGCAAGTACAAAGAATATTAATTATTTTTGCTTCCTGAGAATAAACTTTTCTTTTTTCCTTCCCTCTTCATTGACAAATATTTGCAAAGTCATTCCTTAAAGATAACCAGGAAATATAAATTTCTAATTACTTTGATTATGTTTGTGCATTCAAGGACCTCACTTTATAATCTGATACATCCTGCATGCAAGAGCTTAGTAAATGTGTGGATAAGGGTTTTTAGTTTTTAGGGTCTGTGGCAAAGAGCAGAAATTCTCTCATCTTTATGGGAAGTTTTACTGTGCAAGCTGAAGCTGTGGTCATTGAACAAGATATAAAAATATTAAAATGCATTGATGCATAACTATATTATTTGGACCATTGCAATGGAAGATTATAATGATGAAAATTGTTTTATTGTTGTTTTTAATCAAAAAAGCAACTGCCACACTGAGCTTTGCAAGACTAGACAGAGATTTGATTTTTAAGAAAAATTCATACTAGATGTGTTCTCTTGTAGATTCTTCATTCTTGCTTCCAAGCACAAACCAGTTTTCTCTACAGATAAATATCTTAATTATGTTTCCTGAGTGCAAAGAGGGGCTTTTTGATAGCTTGTGTGAGATAATGTTTTATCCTTCATACTATCTAATATTGCAAGACTACATCTTTTCATTTAAGGCAATTTTAAATGAAAATTTTAAGGTGAAAGGTGAAATTTAGGAATATTTAAGCACTATCAGAGGTCTAAAAACTATGCAAGACATCTGCATTCACAATTCCAGGTTATTACAAATTTGGGAATGGGAAAGGTGAGGTACCATATTAATGTGGTAGTAGGTCATATGTGCATAGGAAGCAGTAGAAAAAAGGTTTTGATTTCAGCAAAATGGCAAAATTGAGGATATTTATTTACTTAATATTTATTTATTTTAATAAATTTATTTACGACTTTAATAAAGGCTGAATTTTTATAACCTGTTCCATAGGAATGAAGATGTCTTTTTGCACAGAGGTGCAACCTCTGACAACAAGTGTAGGTATCTCAACCTCATAAGTTCTCTGAATGCATAATTTTCACTGACATCATAAAAAATGCAGTCTCAGTTCCTCTCCAATTCTCTTTAAGATTTTAAGTCATTTCCATACATTTATTCCAGTGTTTCAAAGTCTTGGTATTAGAAATGTGCCTTTAGTCTGTGTAAAAATTGGCTTTATAAAGCAGTTGTGATACCATTAGATGTCCTATGTGTTTACACTTACATTAACTCATAGCTACAGAAATTAATACATAGTATTCAATCTCTTGTGAAAGTTGAAATAGTTACCAAAAAACAAAACAAAACAAAAATATAAAACCATCTACTTTTCTCATAAAAGCAATATCTTAATTAAAGTACAGTATGTCTTGCCCTGGCAGGGTAAGAGACATTACTTTAAGATGCTGTGATTGTAAGTTTTCTAAAATATAAGCATTTTTGAAATCCCTGGTTTTGATAATGAACTGGGAAGAAAATAAATCTAGAGCCCCACCTGCGAGATGACTGTTCACAATTAAAATCATATCAGATATTTTATGTTTCTTTGGCCACATGTTGCATGTTGTTTCTTGTTGCCAAGAGCAATTTCAAAGAATAAAGTTTTGAAATAAATTCTTCAAACTTCAATGTTATATTCCACACTCTTGAGTCCACAGTAGGAATGGTGTGCCAGGAGAGCTTTGGAAGAAATTAACAGGGAGAAAAATCCTCACAATTCTGTATTTGTGTTTGACAAGCCACATACTCTTTTCTAGTGTTCTCATTTAAGCCCATATTTATCCAGAGAAATCCCAAAATTTGTGTCGATTTTTCTTTAAGACAGAATTGAATTCAAAGGCTGTGGAATAAGGTTTTGTTCAGGATAACTGCTCACTGTGGAGAAGATTCACTCCAACAAGACACTTAGGAGAGCAGGAAGGATGTGCAAGTCACTGATGTACAACACAAATGAGAATTTTGAGGATGTCTCACAGTTTGGTATAATTAGTTCTCATGGCTGAGGACAGCACAGGATTAGAGCTGCTCAAAAAATTCTGGTCTTGAGGTAAATTGGATGCAGTGGTGTAAAAGGATGTACCACATTTGGCTGCCTTGTCTCTTGCTTAAAACTCCAACTACTTGACTAAGTTGTTCAAGGAGAAAACACTTTGTAAAAACATAGTTGAGATAGACAAAGGTGAAAAAAATAAACACAGAAGTAGCAGCTTTGATGCTTTTTTGGTAAGAGTTGTCAAATAGAAGCATCACTTATTGAATTTTCAATAAACATGTATGTATTACTGTAATTTAATAACTTCCTGTGAACCTTGAATTTGTGTTGTGCACCCAAGTACAGATGGAAATTTGCAAATATCTTTTCCTCATACTTTGCAACCCCCCTAAACTTAGATGTGAATTGTACCTTAATTTATGTTAGATTAGAGACAATATTTCTCTAAGAGAATGATTTCTTCAGAAGAAGGAAATGTATATAATGAAATAATTTCTATTCATGATTTTTGCCAATTAACACTAGTATATTTCTTATGGCAATAAAAGCAGTGGAAATAACCAGTTTGTGGAGTCTTAGTTGAGGCTTTGAAATTTAGTAGAGCAGGAGCCTGAGGTGAGGCAGGCAGAGTTTTCATTAACACAAATTCACAGATGCCCTACAAGCAGTCAGTGGTGAAATGTCCCTGCTGGTTCAGACAGAGCCTTTAATGCTTTCTCATGATGCTGCTTAGTGTGAACCCAGAGCTCGTGGTGGATTCCTCCCGCTTGTCCCCTGCTGGGGGACATCACAAGGGCTCCCTTAGCTCTTCCCAGTTCTGACCTAAGGGCACCTTCCCTGAAGGGGCTCGAGCTGGATTCCCTGTGCCCTGCACAGGCACTGCCAAACACTGCTCAGTCTCCTCCCAGTGACTGTGACAAGGTGTGACCAAATCAGAAATGGCTTTCCTAGGTGATCTGACAGCCAAAGAAATCTGGATCTGAAATTAATCCCTCTCCTGTTTCCAGCCTCTCTCTGGACACAGGCTGTTTTCTGGAGGTTTAGGGAAAGCAGCAATAGTCTGTCCACCTGGCCACGGAGCCCTCACTGACCCCAGGGGAGCACCCAGTGCCCAAACACCCTCCCTAGGGCTGGGACAGCCCTGCCTGCAGCCCTGAGGGCTCCCCCATGGCCCTGGCTCAGCTTCTGCAGCTCTTTTCCCATTCCTCAGCCATCTGTTCTGAGACAATTACTCACACAAACTGTTGGATACTCTGCTGCCTGAGCCGACTCTCTTGAGCTGCCTGCATCCTCTTTGCCCTCCAAGCAGCGTCCCAGGATGAATGTTTGAAACATCGAGATGTTGGATTACCATAATTGCAGCCAGTAGTTTTGACTATTTTTCCACCAACTGGCAAGGCTAGGAATTATTATGTCTTTTGAAGGGAAGAAAAGACACCATCCATCTTTTATATTCTTAGCATTCTTGCACTGATGTAAAAGTAAACTGAGATTATTTTGAAGAAGAACACTTTTAAATTCCTTTTCCTGAAGTTCACTTGATAACACTGCCAGAAATGGCTGTCTGGTAAAGGGAGAGTGAAGAGGAGTAAACAAGATTAAAAGCTACTCTTTATTTTCATTAGACATCTCAGTGCAGCAGCTGGGAAGGATTCAGTGGGAGAAACAAGTGCTGCTTCAAAGGCATCACAACATGCAGCTTGATTTGGCTTTTTAATTTTTAAATTTTTCTTCTATAGAGGTGGTAGAAATTGTGGGCAGAGAGGCCTGATGTTTTATTCTACTGGCATTGATGGTTGGGACTTATTACAATTTAGAGTTATTTTGTAGACAAAATAAGTCACAAAGCTTCTATAAAACAGGACTGTTTGGGACTGAAGCTCATCTTCATTTTTAAGTTGTCTTTCCAAGCATCATGCTTGCAACAAGTCAAAGTACAAATGAATTTATCTTAATCACACGAATAAGGAAATCACTTCCAATATTCTGCTTTCACAAGTGATGCACAAAATTTCTCTCAAAACCAAAATAATACTTTCTGGAATGTTTTTCAGTGTCTCATTCTATGTTCCTAGTCAAAGAAATCTAATTAGGGAGCTCCTCTATTAGTATTTTGAGTTAGAGAATATGTTTAGAATTGCACGCTGTGTCCTGGAGGAATCTTGTGTTTTAAAAGCAAGTAGCATCAAATAAAAAAATGTAATAGACAGGAACATGTCAGACTAGTCTGTTAAAGGTTTAAATGTTAATAAGAGATTCCTTCTTTCACTCACTAAATTTAGGATATATGTAAATATGTTTATATAGTTTTGGTCACAGATCTCTAGTTTTCTGTTTGCTCAAGTATGAAAACACTCTGGTTATATAAGGTTTATAGTAATGCAGGTACCATAGCTCACGTGTTTCACAGATGTATTTTTTTAATGAATGTTCTCTGTTTTAGAAGAAAATACCTTTTTCACTCCACATTCTATCACAGATAGTGTAACACAAATAATAAGCAAATTACTGGCAAATCAGAAAATCAGTTTGGTTTTGTTAAATGTGAGGTGCCTTCAAGTACTGATGCAGCTGAAATGGGAATCAAATCAAACCTTGTGTTTTTATATGACCTGCCTGACACTGAGCATTGGGCTGCTTTATTTATGTTCTTTCTTGGAAGGTCTGCAGAGTCAAAGCAATCCTGGAGGTTGCCAGGGGTTGTAGGTACTGCAGGGAACTTCATGTGCAAGGGATGCTTCATGGCATTAATGCCCTGCCTCCAGGGTACCAAAAGAGGGGTGAAATGCCTAAACCCCAAACTCTGGTTGTCTGTTTCTCATTACCATAATCATCAAATCCTGACATCTAGAAAAAATTTTCATCAACTTTCAATGTTCTGTTGTTAAGTTCTTCTTATATTTTACTGAAAAATACAGGGAGTATATTTTCTTTGTGAAAATTTTAATCCCTCTACATTTGAATTTGGTATATTTAACCCAGAGAATAGTTTGTGTTTCATCCTGGGAGCACACAAATTGTTTTGAGACAGGGTACATTCATCCCCACAAGCATTACCTTTCCATCCCTAGAGGCAGAGTGCTGTGTCTCTGTTAATTAGGAGTTCCTCAAGGATGTCACTGGTGTCCCTCCCTGGGTGCAAGGTGTGGAGCTGGAAGGTCAGAGGGAGCACAGCACTGCATCCCACCTTCCTGCACAGGGGATGTGCCCTGCTAGGGGCTCCTGCTCTGCCAGGGGCAACGAGAGCACTGCCCTGTGCTGTTGGGGGTTTTCTAATTGGGACAAATTTTGTATATTAGAGTTTTTATTTAATGGTCTGTGCTGAGAGGCATCTCCATTTGTTATAGAAGTTGTAGATTCCCCTCAAATGGTTTGTCAAGCTGACTCCAAGAGACAAGACCTGAGAAAGCTGAGATTTTCCAACTTATTAATTAGAGAGCTTTCAGCTACTGGCAGTGATTTCTGTCCTTCCTCCTGGAGTTAGTGTCTCAAAGGAGGTGAAATCAACTTGCACTTGGGCCCTGTGCATCCAAGGATAGATTTCCCTAAAGGGCTGTTACAAGCTTCCAGGGCTCAGCACAGACCCAAGGCTCCAACACAGAAAATCAAGGAGGTTCAAGTTGTTTTCCTAAAAAAATTTCCACCCTTTTGGTCTGTGAGTAGCTAATGATGTGCATGTAAATTATGGTTCGGCCTCTAACTGAGCCAAGTCCTTAAGGCCTCTAAATGCTTTTTGCTGTGTTAAAAATCTCAGTCTTTATAATGTGGAATTGTGGGGGGAATTTTATCAGTCAGAATCCTTTCTAAGAGATAAACAAAAGTGATTCTCAAGAGTCCCTAAGCTCCCTCAAAACTCCCTGAACCAAACACTTGAGGGAAAAGGGGACAGAGATAAGTGATTGCAGCTGGGGTGGTATCCCAAAGGGAGCAATCACAGCATCCTTATCCTCCCCCTTCCATCCTGGACTGTGCAGTTTCTGAGGCAGTCTCCTGGGATGGAGCAAGTTTCTCTCATCTAATTCAGCCACAAATATGTGACATTTATATGTATTTTCATAAATATTTGCAATTATCAGCATAGCACAACAGTAGAAGTAAACACTGGTACCTATTACTCTTGGTATGACTCTTGATAGGATATTCACAGGACAATGTAAAGTCTTATGATGCATTTTTAGTGTCTGCAAAGCTTATTTTAGCAAGTGTAAAACACCTGTATTTTAGGAAGTAATCCTCTGAGCCATTGATTTGTAATTGCACTAATCATTTCTTGATGACTTTATGTGCCCTTAAAAATCTGCAAAATGAACAAAACCCTCAAAATGAACTAACACACAGAGTGTTGCCCTTAGCTTTACAGAGGAAACAAGGTGCAGAATTTTCTTTGCCTTGTTGTGGATGTAAAAACATAGTGAGAAATTTTCCCTCTGTTCTTTAGGTCCTGAGGAATCAGATTTCAAGTGCAGCCCAAATTTCATCAGCTGCATTGGTACCAACAAATGCATCCACTTGTCCCAGCTCTGCAATGGGGTGTACGACTGCTCCGACGGCTACGACGAAGGAGTTCATTGCAGGGGTGAGTGCAAATTGCTTTAACCTCTAATCTTCCACTGTATTTTCTTTTTTGAGTCCAAAGAGAACCAGAATTTACTCCTTGGGAATACATGTGTGTGTGAATATGTGTAAAACAACCAAAAGCAAGCTGATAGAAGCATATTTTAACATATGTTTCAAGTTAATTAAAAAAAAATATTTTGTGTGAATGAAATGCAAGTAAAAAGCACACAGAGATTTTCAGATGTTTCCCTCATTAGTTGCTAAGCTTATAGGATGGAAATTCTTCTATTTAAAAGAAACATGAGGAAACTCTTTACAGGGAAAAAGTTTGCCGGGATGATTTTTCTTTTCCTTATAACTTCTGCTTTAAAACCAAACCAAAACAAACCAAACCACACAAAGCCAACCAACCAAAAAAAAAAAAATAAAAAGAAAACAACAATAAGAGAAAACCACTAAAAATGATATCAAATGTGGTTTGTTTGGTTGTTTTTTTTGGTTTAAGTTTTTTTTTGTTTTTTTGGTTTGGTTTTTTTTGCATGGAGGAGTTTTTTCAGGAGGGTTTTATGCAAATAATCTATTGTTTAATAGTCTAGTCACCAAATTCTGACAATGAGAAATCTCAAATATAAATATGTGAAGGTCAACTATTTAATATCTGAGCTCTACTGAGGTGATGTTTTGATGTCTGTATTGGGGTTAGTTAGAGCCCCAAATCTTGGATACCTTGAATCAGTTATTTTTAATCAGTAGATTTCCAGATGAATGATGGTTGATGATGCTCAACAGATCTCATGTTCCAAACCAGAAACTCAGAGACAGGTGCTGGGACTTCTGCTGCAATCCACTATGACAATATACAGTGAAAGATGCAATTAATGGTAGAGTTCAGAAAGTTAAATTAGAATTTAAAATTTCATGTGGACGTATTTTCAGAGCTGTCAGAGTAAAATCTAAGCCCACACCAAAAATAAGATGTATGGGAAAAAAAATTAAAATTAGAAAAAAAAAAGCCATCTGGAATTAATCAGTACAATACTGCTGACTTCACAAAACTACAAATAGTTATTTTTATATAACCAGGTGAGGATACAGGCTGTCATAAAATATATGAAAATTCTTATTCACAGTGATAGGAATATTTTTTTTTTTCTTGAAGGCTCAGCTGCTTTATATTCCTTGTTCAATGAACATTACACAAAATCGAAATTTGTGTCAGCATATCAGTTTTAGCACTGGGCCCAAAAAAAATACCCAGAAGTTAAACTGGCCAGAGATGGCCTATACTGAAACTTTCTGAAACTGCAGGTGAGTGTTTTTCAGAGAAAAGCATTGATTCATTAAGTTCTGTTTAAATTTATATCTGTCAATATTTCATAGTTTTTTGTAAATTACCCTGGATTAAATGACAGAGGATTAAAAATTTCCAGTGCTGCATAATTTTTATAACTGTCTTATATTTTTATTGTATTTTAAGTCTTTAAACCACGAGATTAATGGAATCAGAAAAAACATATAGACTAAAAGTAAAATCTTCTGCTAGTGGCAATGAAATATGTTTGCTTTTCTTACTGTACATGTGTCCTGTATTTTGGAATGGGATAGCAATAAAATACCCAGTCTTTTTTCACATCCTTTTAATTTATGTACTTTTTGTAAATTTCATGTGGATTCCCACTCATTTCTTTATTATCATAAACGAATATGAAAGCTGCCCATTGAAAAAATTAATCTCTAATAAATCACCATAGAATTTAGTAAAACATTCTGAATAAGTGTTTTTGCTAGACCACACAGAGCACCTACATAATGAAGTGTCACAGGGGCTCCTCATCTAGGAAATGGTTAACAACTCATTAATATTGATTTTCGTGGCAGTTCCATATTTTTACTTGCTTATTGAGGGCAGAATTGAAATTGTCAGTGAACACATTTCTGTCAACAGAGCCAAAGAATATAGAAAGCTGCAATTTTACATTATGATCCTGTAGTTTGTCACAAACAGCTGCCACTAAAGTGTCATTATGTTACATTCCTATGTATCAAGTATTTGATCCGAGTTCCTTATAGCTGTAATTATTCTCTCTCTGTATATATCTGTTCATCAGAAAAGTGTCTGGGTAACCTTTGAGTCATTCCTCATTACTTTCTGAGTCTTGAACACACAAGTCATATGTTGAACTCATTTATGTGGCCAAAAGTTGCAAAGTTACTTCAGAAATCCAGCCAAATCATCAGCTTTTTCTTTATATTACTCACAAGAGTGGCATTATCAATTCTGCTGTAATTAACAGTGTTCATGTGAAATTGTGATTGAGGAAGGCAACAGCAATTTCCAATATTGAATTGCAAAGAGCCCAGCTGGTCACAGATCTGTTAAAATAATCTCCTGCTGGGGCCACTGATCGTGCTGTGTAAATAAGTCACAGTCCAAGCACCAGGAAATCAGTTTTGGTTTGAAATATGGGGGTGTCACCAGGGCAAAGCCCATTTCAGTGCACAGGTAACTCCAGAGGGGTGAAATCTCTAAAAACTGATGGAGTATATGCATCCAGTAAGGGGAATTATTCTAATTTCTTTCTCTAAATTTAACATTCTCACATTAATTCATTATTAATGATCTTTTAGAGTTGTATTCAGGCCTGCACCTTTCCCTGGCAAGGGGAAATATGGTCATTGCTCCAGTGTGAAATGGTAATGTATGGGAAATTTCAAGGAAATAGTAGTAAATACAATGACATTCCTGTATTATCATCTTTTATTTCAGGCACATATTCATTTTTTCTGGTGAATGTAATGCATAAATTCAGGAGAGGTTGTGGCAATATGAAATAAAAAATGTTTTATTATGCATGGTTGTTTCACATTATGTGTTCCAATGTCCTTCAGAGGAGAAAGAGGTGTACAATTCCCTGGATTTGAACCTCAGAGCATATAATAGTGATAAGACATCAGTATTTGGTTGTTTTGGATCCCTTTATTTTTTTATCTAATTGAAGAATGCTTTAGAGAAGCTGAATAAGGGAGAAATCAAAATATGTATTAACCCTTCCTGTAAAGCTTGTACTGGGGCTGTTCAGCTTTCTGAAAATCCAATAATTCCACCTCAGTGCAGCCCTGCTGGATGGGGAGTTCATGCCCATCAGCTCCTTGGAAGGTTATTAAGGTTCAGATCAAACTGACCAATGCCAAAACTAGAGCCAAGCTTGAGTAGTTCTAGCTGAAGACTGCTCCAGATCTGCTCTTGGCAATTAAGCTTCTTTCTTTGACACACTTCTTCAGGCTTCTTTGGAGAGCCAGGCCTTTATTTCAGCTGCATTTGCAGCCACTTTTCCTGCTCAGCTGAGCAATGAGCTGAGAATTCTCCTGCCCCACGGGAGCTGCCAAGTTATTGCAAACTGAACTTTTTAGCTCCAAGTCTTTCCTTCACAGGTTCATCCCAGTATGGGGCTGGGGCTGGCTCTGGCTCTGATAAATTAAAGCTTATTCCAGTCTGATTTTGAGGTCTTTTGAAAGCTGAAATACCTTTTTTTTTTTTTTTCCTTCTCCCTTCCTGAAAGTTTTAGGAATGGCTCAGGCAAATTTCTGTCATAGGGTAGTTGGAGTTAGCTGGCCTTGAGTATGTAAAGCATTAGATATCATTATTAAGATAATTTCTAGAGAATTATAGTCAAAATCCCATTAATCTTAGTAAAGGTTTTTTTTTCTTTAGTAGGGCTGCAGAAGTGAGCTGTGCAGTTTTATAAATCAGTACTTTATATAGCTGTATATGGCACAGAATTGAAAGTGGTGTGCCAAAACTGGGGTTTGGTCTGAGTCAGAGCTATAGGAAACTAAAACTTGTACAGAATATGAAGATCTCCTTTTTTAATTAACTAACTTATTATTTAGTAGCTTTATTAGTCTGTGCTAATACTTCAGCTTTCCAGCCAGAAAATGCTAAAAGAATACTGCAAAAACATACCAGTGCAAATAGAATCCTTCCAAGTCTTCAGATTATTTGGATCTTTATTAACTGTGATCTGAACCATAATCTTTGAAGTCTCTAATCAATAAAATATTCAAAGGCAAACTCTGGATCATTTAGTATTAAAAAACTGCAGAACACACAGTGAGAAGTTTTGGTCAAAAGTTGTTCTGTTTTAGCAGTCTATAATTATTAGTATTATTAGTATTATTTTTCTGTTTAGGCTTTTTGAATGAATTGTTAACAGAAGATTAAGATAAATGCTGCTTTTACTGGATCATGTTTTGTTCTGGTCTTTCTGCAGCTGGAACACTGGGAAATTTTAAGTAGTGTTTACCAGAGGTGAACATACATATTTCAGAATTTTTAAAAAAATTCAAACCTTTCAAGAGTGACACAAAGTTATAAAACTGAAAGATATGGACCTACACTTAGATCCTAGTCTTACTTTTTTTCCCCCTCTTTCTAATGAAGTTGTGTAAAAAGGTAACAAAACCCCCACTAAAACAGTCAGGAGTTATAAATGTCCCTCCATTTTCTCATGAGAGTTTTTCTGGAAGTAATGCTCACCTGCATCAGAATTCCCTGTGAACTCATTTGATTTATTCTGACAAGCTTTAAATCACTCATCCTTTGAGGCTGTGATGTACAAAACATCACATTATTGAACCCTTGAACCCCCAGGAGATCTCCCAGAGCTCCTGGTGGACCAGTGGGGCTGCTGAAACCATCAGGTAACATTTGGAATGATCCCCACTGTGACCACTCTGCATTCTGCATCAAGGTTTTCACTTGGCTTATGAGGCAGAAATGAAAAAAAAGTGGGGGCATTAAAATAAAACAAGTGGATGTTTTTGTTTTGGAACAGAGCTGCTAGTAAAGAACTCTATTTGTCTGGCTGAAAGCTCAATTTGCATAGTTTAGTATTGTGATATCTCCTCATTTCACCATCCAAACGTCCAATTTCTTGTATATTACTGTCTTTCCTATCTTTTTGCCTCAATAGGGCATGATGTGGCTCATTTAAATTAGCCAAGGTCATTTAGTCTATTCTATGTCAAGACAGAGAAGTCATGGGCTTGGTGATTCAATAACTTTCCATCACAAAATCCTTTTGCAGCAAAGCAAATTAGAGGAGGCTGGTGGGGGAATGAGCAGTGGAAGACATTTGAGTGATGTGATTTCATCCTACCTTGATGGGCTGCTGCTGAAGAGGTTTTTTAGGCTAGAATTCACAAAGGAAGGCTGCTGTGAAGGTATCAGCATTGTCTCTGTGGCAAATTAAGTGTAGGAATTAAATGTTTGGCCATTTATGATGATAATATGTGACAGGAGATCATTAATTAGTACATGGTTTGTAGAGAGTTGTTCTGGGCTTGTCAATTGGAGGAGCAATGTATGTCCTGTCTGCTCCCAATCAGTATTTCCTTTTCAGCTGCAGTATCCATTTTCCTGAGAGAAACTGTTGGCTACTGTTCCTCATGGGTGAAATCAAGTGTTGGCCAGGTCTGGCCACACTGAATACAAATTTTGGTCAGTTTTTTAGCACACACATTTAAATGCACCTGCTTTCTTCAGGACACAGAAACCATGCTTGCAATAGGAAATGCAGTGTGGGAAGGTTAATCCCTGGAGTTCTACATAATGAAAAAGAGGAGTAAAGATTATAACTCAAATATTTCAGGTTTCCTATGATCCTGTTGCCCAATAAAACGCACAGAGTGTAAGCAGAGATGTTAATCTATCATATTTGAGACAAGGTGATGGTAGTTGAGAGGGCCAGTTAGTGGTTCATGGACAGGGCTGCAGAAACCTGAGGGAAGCAGCTGCAGTCAGTGACTCATGGGATGGGGAGGAATGATCTGAGAAATCTTTGTTCTTCTTCCCAGGGATTTAGGTTAAATGCTATTTATTGTTGCCTGCTGTTACTGTTTTCAGGCTGCCCTCTGTTAAGAAAACAAACATTTAAACTCATACTATGAGCATCTCGTTTTCAGTTTTACTCAATACATTTTATTACCTTTCTGTTGATGAATGTGTAGAGTTGCCTATTAATTTGTCCCTGTTAATAAACAAATAAACTAATAAAACTCCTTAAGGAGTAAGAAATGCTTTTTGCATGATAAATCTCAAAGGATTTTTATGAAGATAAATACTGTGGGCAATCTCTGTATCAGGAATTCCAGACATATTTGCATGGCAAAAGACCCCTGACACTCCTAAACTCAGCCCTCCTAAACAAGCAGGAATTGTAGCTGCTGCCTGGCTGCCATTAGATCACATCACATAGTAAATCTCAATTGCATTTTCAGTACCCAGGCATCAGAGTCAGCTTTTGACCCAGCAGAGACTGGGACCTGACAGCAAAGGCTTGTGGAGAAGGACAGCACAGGGTGTGTCTGCAGCTATCAGCACCTCCATTTGGGAAGATGGGATAGCTTAGACACCCTGACATCTTGTTTAGAAGCAATATTTTTTTCAGTTTTTTTTTTTTCCTTTTTTTCCAGGATATACATAAACTGTTACATTTAGACCTCCAGTGTGAGAGTTTTATTACTATTTCTAACATTAACTAATAGTAAAATTATATCTGCTGAAGAAAAAAACACATCAGAGGAATCTGCCTATCAATAAAACATGTCTTTAAATTTCCATGCACTTTTTTTCCAGTGACATTATTTGCCTATTCATTGCTTCATTCAACAGTGTTAAAATAATTGGGCAACCTGGTATTTGAAGTGAGGAGGGAAAAAAAAAAGGAAAAGTGACAGTACAGGCGTGTGAGCTGAAAAACGTGATTTTGGTCCTCCTAGAGCAATTTATAATGTCAGCCTAAATTTACAGAATGGTATCAAATTGGAGACAGAGAAGAAGAAAGAAAAGAGCAAATTCTGGGGCTAGCATCACATAATTTGTCAGAAGTGCAGTTGTCAGTTTTCTGCCCCGGGAGCCCTCACCAAGCTACATTGCAAGACTTGGTTTCAAGTTCTTCCACTCCTTGCCTGGGGGGATTTGACTTCCCAGCTCCTGATCTCGCCAAGGTGAATAAACAAATAAGGATCCTACATCTGTTCTGTGAAAGGGGTACTTTTGCTCCTCGGGGCTCTGTTCCTGAGCCATAAACAGTTAAACATTTCTTGTAGCAAATCCTTGAAGCTGCAGGAGTGTTCATTTGCATTTGAAGAGTGAGTTCTGGTCTCTCACTTGTTCCCATCTCAGCAATTAGCTGGGTGTTGTTAACCAAAGTGGTAAATTCGGGAGCTGGGGTAGGAGCATTCCTACCTGGAATGCAGATGCCTCTGCTCAACATCCACCTGCCTGACCACCTGTACTCAGAACACAGCAGATTCTGCCTTTTCACACACTGCAATTCATAGCTGAAATAAAGACAAACCATATTTTTTTTTCTTCCAGACAAAGGCTTTACTTCACTACCGTTCCCCTCTTCTTGCGTTTTTCAATTTTAAGCTCATGGAACTGTATGATCCAAAAGCCTAAGTCATTCTCAAACTGTGTAATGTAGTTTAAAAATTAAAATTTGCCATCATTTCTGAGACTATGGTAAACAAGTCAAGATGTCACCAGCAATTTTAAGTGAGATTGATACTACTCAGTGGTGTGAAGTTTGCTTTGACACATGGAGAAATTACTCTTTCTCTTCCACTCGGAAGCAAGAACATGCACAGAGTGTACAAAAACTGATTTTCAGAATTCATTATACCCTCTCAGATTCCAGTCATCTTTTCTCCACAAAAATCTGCTGAAGGGTAACTTAATCTTTAACTCATTGCAGTAATTCACATGACTTTAGTTATATGACAAATGTACAGATTAAAATACTGTGAGATGGGATGGAATAAGTTAAAAATAGTGGGGGAAAAGGGAAAAAAAGAACACCTGGAAGCAATCAAATGAAAACAGAAGGCTGGGGGAACACAGAGCCTAATCAATAGCAAGTTTCAGTATAACACTTTATTTGAGGGATTGTCAAGCAGACCTACTTTAAATCAGTATTCTCTGAAACTGTGTCCATCAAAGAATAGGAACCTGTTCCCAATGCATTGACTCCAGTAAGAAAATAAAGGGTTTTCCTGAGATTCCATAACCTAAAAATATTTTATCTATTTTGAAAATGGGTGTGTTGAAAGCATTGTTGCTGTGCATGGGTGATAGGATATGAGCTGTGTGCAAGAAGGAAAAAAATAGTAATAAATAGTAGTAATTTAAAAAATAGTAATGATGAGACCTAAGTCTTACTGGAATGAAAGGCAGCATTTCCTTGGGTTTAGGCTTCTGGACTGGGTCTATCCAAACAAATAAAAAAAGGATGCCTATTTTATTTTATTTAATTTTATTTAATTTAATTTTATTTTATTTTATTTTATTTTATTTTATTTTATTTTATTTTATTTTATTTTTAATCCCTTCTATTCAGGTGTTCCAAGCATTTTCATGTGGAAAAAAAAAGAAAAGGAAAAACTATAGGAAATTGGTTTCCATCTGGAGAAGAATAAGCCAAATTTAAAGCTAGGGATGTGACTATGACTCACTCTCTGCAAAGCAGCAATATTTTCTGATACTCAGCTGCTGTAGTTGCATTGGCTGCTCTCTCTCTTTCTAGGGGTGGGAGAACAAATCCTATAGTATCAAACTTTTTGAGACTACGTTTAGCAAATTTCTAAAATAATTTCTGGCTACCTAGTCCTTGTTAAAATGCAGCAAGGTATCACAAATGTTTGGAAGATGAGGTATCTTGTGCATGGGATGGATTATTGGAACAAAGTACCAGTGCCCACTTTCCCAAAGGAAGTGTTGGCCACTAGGATTAAAAACAAGGCAAAATTAGCAGCAGTCCAGATTATGATTTCCACAAAAGATTTATCCCACTCACAGTGACACTTTCTGACTTTTCAGCTTTGTTTTCACACTCATGTGAAATTCCACAACAGCTGATGTCACATTCCCAGAACAAGACCAAAAGGGAGAAAATGTCTGTATGTTGCAATAAAAGAATCATTCATAGGGGTTCGAGTCCCAAACACATTTTTTAGCCCAACTATCCAGAAGGTCAAAATCCTCACTCATTAAGAACTAAATGTGGCCTCTTTTAACAAATGCCCTGTTTAATTACCAGCAGTCAATTCAGCACAATTAGTTGCTGTCTAAGGTACTTTTTTTTTTTTCCTAATGGTCTTGCATATTTCATAGCCTGTTTCAAAACCGTGCATCAGACAGAGATCCTGCTACTTGTTTAATTGTCTTTTTCCCTCTCTTAATGATGTGCATCTCCTGGAATTTTAGCAGAGTTGAGTCCAGTTTACCAATAAAAAAGAAAAAGAAAGTTCATAACACTGCAGTAGAAGAACATTTGGTTGTCTTTCAGCAAATTGAGATTTTTTTTAATCCACTGGAAAACAAAGACAGAATTGCACAAAACATTTATGTGCAGGTAATTTTTAGGTTTCTACAGGAAAGACATGAGTGTAGTTTTACATTCTCAGACTAATGGCACACAATGACATCAGGAGGACAAAAAAGAATGGAAATAAGTTCTGTTCTGCAAAATGTTACATAAAATGAGCACAATTACATTAAAACAAAACTATTCAGACATCCTGAGGACTCACATTTAAGGCACATGGACACTAAAAATACTTCAGTGAGGCACAACTGTTCTGCTTTCTGCCATGAGCTGACACTTAAAATTTATGTTAAAAATAATAAATTAATTACTTATAAATTTAAGTGGACACAGTTTGGGGCCCATACTTCTGTTTTATGGTAAACTTGAATGTCCTGTGTTCAAAAAATGTGAAGTGAGACCTTCAGGAAAACCTGGGAATTCATCCTGCCCTTCCCCTGGGAGCTGGATATTTTGATTTTTAGTGAAGGGAAAAAATAACCCAAACAAACCCAAACCAAATCTAATGTTGGTCACAATGTCTGCTATTAAAGGATGAAGCACTGTGTTCTTCAAACTGCAATTTCTTTCTCTTGAGCTTAATGGAGGGAAACAAAAAAAAAAGCTTTAAAGAGCAGTGTGGCTTTTAGTGATGTGATGTGAGTTACAGTCCAGCTGAAGGAAAATGGGGATCTTGGAGGGTCCCTCTGTGACTGGGAAGGTTGCTGGGTCCTACACACATGTCCTGTTTGGGTTTCCAAAGAGAACCAGATGAAAGGCAGAAAAGAGGCCCTTACATGACCCCCATGAAGAATCAGCCTTTCTGCTGTGTGAAAACTTTTTATTTTGAAGTCCACCAACATGTGCTGGATTTCTTGATGTTGTCTGGAAACTGCAGCAAAGACATGAATCCTTCCAGTGCAAAAACAGTTAAGTTTTTGGGATATAAATTTCATGTTCAGTGCAGAAATTTGCAATCTCATGATTCATATCTCTTAAAAATCCATTCATAACTTGTAATTTTTTTTCTTTCTTTTCTTCTGCCAGTCCAGGTTTTTTTTTTTTTCTTTCTGATGCCAAAGGTGAGAGGAGCCATTTGAAAAATGTCTCAGGTTTTCTAAGACTGATCACAAAGTCATAAAGAGCCCTTGCTGTATCTAAAGGATATATGTGCTCCATATGATACATCCCTAAGGATGTGCATAAACCAGATCAAGTTCCCAGCAGGCAGCTGGAGAGGGAAGCTGGGCAGGATGGAAAGGCACACAGAGCTGGGCAGGAATTGGGTGGGTTTGAACCCCAGCTCTGAAAACATCCCTGAACATCCTGAGAACAGGCACCAGAGAGCTTTGAAAGGATTTATCCCTCCAGCATATGGGAAAATCAGTATATTGGTCTTAGAGCACCACTCTTGGTGTTCAGCAAAGGACACAGGGAGCTCTTTTCAATAGATGGACTGTAAATAACAGTAGGAACTGCTGCTGGCTTGTGTTAGCAGGAGTTGGAACCATCCCCCAACTAAAAGAGTAATGGGAGTGAAATACAATTGTTAGGGGATACATCTGCAGCCTCTGATTGTGGCTTCAGCTGCAGAGGCTCTGCTCACAGTGGTCTTTTTCCCCTAATGAAGGCACAGCTGTGCATTTAGGGATTGACAAATACTGTGATTAGGAATTCTAGACTTCCAAAGTCTTCAAAAAGAGTTGTTGCTAGCGACTAATTCCTGGAGAGATTTGTTGTTGTCTTGTGCTGAGGGCATTTCTGGTGCTGGAAGCAAAGCAAAGCTGTGGCCATTTAGTAAATCTTTGCATTGTCCAGAATTTATGTGGTGCTCCCCTTTGATGTTGGGAGTCTGGACGAGCAAGTGAGCTGCTGTCAAATCTGAAAACATTTGTTCAAATATAAATTACTGGGTGTTTCTTTGGTTTTGGTTGGAATTTTTTTGCCATTCCTTGTCTCATCCCGTGCTGATTCCGGACATAGAACCTCCTATTCTGTGATTTTCTTCAGCTGTAATGCACATTCTATCCCTAAATTTCTGTTCAGGAGCTCCCCTCCCTGCATGGAAGGATTATAAATGGAGACCATAATCTGTTTGGACTATGTAAAATATGTCTGAGGCTTCCAAGGAGCTGACAATGCTGATGTTCAGCACTGTGAGTTCTGCTGGCTGGTAGCTTGGAAATATTGATTATAGTGCTAAACACTGCTTGTACTTGCATTTGTACTTAAAAAAATATTTTTTGGGGGAAAGGAAAAAGTGTGTGGCAAAAATACAACATGATAGTTGATTTTTTTTTCCTTAATAACCACTAGCCAACAAGTTGTGGAGTTTTTAATACAAACTAATCTAGATGATTTTAAACTTTGCTGTGTACAGAAGGCTAGAATATTTGTAAATAAAAGAAGTCAAATGTGAATTTTAAAAACAATTTGATATTAACTCTTTAGCAAAACACCTCAGACTCTGCCTGATTTAATTATAAATATAGGTTTTGTTGTGTTCTCATGCTGATGTAGTTTAAGAAGACAGTTGCAGAAAACTCCACTGAATCCATAGATAGATACTTTTATAACTGTTTTAAAGTTTATAAGAATTCATAACATTAACTCACATTTCTTGTCAAAAAATGTTTTTAAAAAATATGTTTGTGTTAAAAATTGATACCTTGAAACTCTGGGGATGTTCTGGAAAACATGGAAAGGTCTAATTGTTCTGTGTGAGATGGAGTCCCTGGCACATGATGCAGTTGCCTCCTGCACTGGCCGTGGTATGGGCTGCAATTTCCTTATTTCTCTTCCCAATTCCCTGTATATATGGTTGTTCTAGGATTGGAAGTTCTCTGTGACAGAGGAATACTTGACTTGATAGAGGGGATGTGGTTGTGTAGTTTGAACTCCTGGGCATTAAGGTAATAATGATTACCTTATAATAATTATGGCTAATCACTCCAGAGGCAATTATCACACACTTAAGTGTGTGCATAAGGGAAAACCTGGGGTTGTTCCATGCAGCCAGGATCAATGAGGCCTGTAAGAGACCTTAGGATGGAATACAAACAACCTGGCTGCTCAGAACACTCAACAGGCCCTTCAGTGACAAAATGCACTGCCAAGAGTAGGGAAAATGCTGCCTCCTGTGCCTCAATGAAAAACAAAATAGTTTCTAAGTGCTTTGGATTGATCTGCAAAATGAAAGAAAGTTCAAGAGGGAAAACATAGCACAGACAAAAATTTTAACAGTGCTCAGCACTTCAGTGAGAAGAAGCAGAAGTTAAGGAAGAGATTTTAAAAGAATTGTTTAAATGTTTGCTTTTTCTCCTTGCTTTAGCAGTTTGTGTAATAAGAATCAATGGCTATTTGCCTTTTAAGTCCCCATAATCTCTTGGTAGAATGAAAATTTGAGAATAAGTTTCCCTGGCACAGTCAAATGCTTTGTGGATTTATATTGATGAAGATCTGTAGCCTCTTTGCAGTGATGATATGTGCTTTTAATCCATCTATCTTTCAGCAGTGACAAAAAGCAGCTGTTCTCTTTTTAATCATAAAGTTAACTTCAAAAAGGAGATGCCAGTAAGTAAAATAAAGTGATTTCCATCTTTTAATATCACTACAAACTCATTTTTTATTGATAGGTGCCAGAAAAGGTTGCAGTCTTTTCTCATGGCTTTAAAGCAGAGAGGACTTTTCTCTGAGCACATTAAATCGGCACCAGTGGCTTTAAGGAGGTGGCAATTACCATGTGGCTTTTGTTCCTCACAGCCAGGGAACGATCAAGTCCATAAGTACAGGATTTAGGTATTTTAATCATTGCCAGGAATACTCAAATCTATTAATAATTTTGTTGTTGTTTGACTAATGTTCTGTCGTGTGGCTTGATTTGCCAATGCATTCATTTGTTGCTTGTTATTTTGTCATTGAGTTATAATTTCATTATTTTCTGACCTTCTTTGTCCTCTGCTCATGCAATTGCAGTGTAAGGGTGGTTGATGCCATTTGGATAGAATAAAAAACAACCCAAACTTGTGTTTTCCAATGAAGCTGTGTGGAGCATAAATCCCAGCTAGGTTCAGCTGATTTTCTGCTGTGATTGCAGCCATGAGTGCTGGCAGAGCACCAAACACAATGAGACAATCCAACCTGGAAGGTGTCTGGGTAGGCAAGCAGCACAGTGAGCTAGGCATCCCCTCCATCATAAATTCACCTAAACTGCAGTTTGGGGACTGTTGAAGTCTGCATTGTTTTAGGACTGATAAGCCAGATATGTTGTATATATGCATATTTTTATATTTCTAATATTACCTTAGAAGTTATTCACTGCAAAGTGAATTGGCTTCTGTTTAACTGCAAAATGTCTGCTACACCTTTCCTCTTCTAATTTGGTGTTATAGATTGAAAATTTAAGATTACTTTTATTTTAGAGCACTTCAAAACTAATACTATAGAATAGTTATTCATAGGGTGAGGGAGAACTTTTTATGCCCTAGTTCCCACTACATAGTGAAAAGCTGATGTAACATTTTTAAAACAGGAATTTAGTGTGCTTCAAAGTGTTTGAATTCCAATATTCTGAATAGTTCATGGTTACTCTGGTGCATTGATGTAATTTTCACCCAATATTCATATTTTACACTACTGTGAGGCCAGACATACTGCAAAGTCTGCTTCAGAGGGCTTCCACTTCAGCTGCAAATCAGATATCCTGATCATTCTTATATTGTCACGTGCATCTAAACCCAGACCAAACTGTTCAATCCTTCTACCCACAACTAATATTACCATAATGACAATTAATAAGATAATGGATCTAACACTCATGTGATAAACTTTTCTTTGGGATAATGGGACTCTATAGCAAAAAAGGAAAAAAAAAATCAAAACCTTTCATCTCTGAGGGATTTGTATCATTCATATTGGAATCACAGGAGAAATTAGATGAGAAGCTGTCCTTCCCTGCCCTGATAGCCTCTGAGATAACACATTTTTCATGATTAGAGGACTCACTTGTTCACCAAGGTTAATAGTGGTTTAAACAGTGGCTTCACTTTGGTGTGTGTCCTGTACTGCAGCAGGATAATCACCTGTTAATAAATAGTTCTGCCTGACAGCTCTGTCTGGGCTTAACAGCTTAAACAGAGCCTCCATCCCCAACAGCAAGAGTTGTGCCTCTCTTACACTGTGCTCTC
Source organism: Luscinia megarhynchos (assembly GCA_034336665.1). NCBI lineage: Eukaryota > Metazoa > Chordata > Aves > Passeriformes > Muscicapidae > Luscinia > Luscinia megarhynchos. Next base: position 4,711,149 of record CM067570.1, read on the forward strand.
ACTAATGGCCAGGGCACTGACTCCATGCCTCAAAACCTCACTGTGGGTTTGGATTTGGATTCAGCTCTGGGCCTGTCATGGAGGGTGATTATTATCATTGTTAGTTAACTGCCTTCTCCATCTGTGCATCAACTGCAGGGAGATCCTCCCAAACAAAAATGGATCTGGCAGCTGCATGGACATTTCAAGCAGCTGTGTCCTACATAGGTAGGGTTTTATGTGTGCTACTGCAAAATACACCACTGAGACCCTCCCCTGGCTCAGGGGGCACTGCAGTGTCATCTGTTAAAGAGAAAATTAACGGCACAATGAAAGAGGAATGTTTGCTTTTGACAGCTCTTCTTTTATCTTCTTTCCAGGGCTTGTGTTTGCTTTATTTCATTCATGTAATGGCAGAAGTAGGAATGTTGATGTGCCAATGCAGATCCAAAAGTGTGTGGTCTAGGAACACTTCACTTATTCATAGAGTGGCAGCTTGACTCTGATTCACTGCATATTACACAACTTGGTTCGCTAAAAGCTGTGCACAGGGTGTTCTGTGCAGCATGCAGGGCAGTTTGGTGCCCTGCATCAATGTTGTAAGGGCACCCAAATGTTCCTGTTCCTCAGTGCCAGTGGGCTCTAGGGAGAGATGCTAAAGGTGAGGGGAGATGGAGAGGGATGGTCATGCCAGAGGCCTTGGAGTAACCAAGGGCTGGGCACTGCTCTGCCTCCCCCACAGGGGCTCTGGGTGTGCCCAGAGCAGAGCTGGAGCTCCATGGCTCAGGTTAGGGAAGCACTTGGGTCCTGGGGTGTTTTATCCCAAAGTCCAGGTGTGCTTCTCTCATTGTCTTGACTATAAGGCTTTGTTCTGTGAGGCCTGCACACACTGAACTGTTGTAAATGCCCTATTTCACTTGATCCTGAGCTACTGCTGCTAGCACCAGGGCTGCTGTAACAAATTCCCATCCTTCCATCCCGGACATGGATGCATTTCAGTTTGGGGATGACTCTCTGATAGCTCTCAATTACTTTATGATCCTTTTGCATGGAAGATTTTTTACTGTTCAGCACTGACCTGAATATTTTTCTCATGTGTTAATACAGCTGCTTGGCACTTTGAAGCAAAATTGAGGAATAAAAAAGCATAACCTCCCACACCAAGGATCTGTAGTATGAAGTGGTTTTAAGAAGCAGTTGTGAAATCCTAATGTCCTGCTCATAACTTTTGATGTTTAGGATGCTGATGCTTTGCTCCTGTGCCCAGCCATATAATTTGTGTGGTGTAGGGGCTGTTTTTCTCCTCCTGGCAGCCCATGGCACACACAGAAGGGAGGAAGGCTCAGCACAGAGGACTCTCAGGTTGCTGCACCTTCCCTTTGATGGTTTCTGAACAGTGTCTTCAATCCTCATGCATTTTCCCAAAACACATTTAAATCTTATGCTTGGAAATCAAATAGAAAAGAAATTACTTTCATTATTTTGGTTTTATTTGTTTTCTGACTTAGTCTAATGCTGAGGATTATTATAGCCAAAATAAATTGCACATTAGAAGCAGTACAACAAAGGTATGTACAGTTTCAATGGAAAGAAGTTGATATCAGCAAAAGTGCATAAATATGAGAGAAGCCCAACTGTGCACATTAAGAAGACAATAAATGAAAGTAGGCCATTTTTATACAGTTTTTAAACAAAATTGTTATTCATTACTGTGCTGTCTGTGCTTTTGTCCTTTCTTTTGCATTCTCCACCTACTCCTTGGTATTGATTTGGAGAATAATAATAGTAATAATAATAATCCACAAAAGAGGGATTTGTAGTTTGTGATAACAATTCACATGCTTGTCTAAAGAAACTGCACCCTTTAGAGTCCAGCTACCCCAGCCTAAAGGTGGAAACAGACTTCTTGATCTTGCAATGAGCTGCATAATAAAGGTAGCAGAGAGCAGCCAAGGTGTTAAAAACAGCCACCATCCACTCCACATTCAGATTTCCTGACTTTGTTATTCCTTTTTTTACAGCAGTGCTCACAAATTATCAAATGTATTGTTGTAAACATCAGTGCATTATTGCCATGGACAAGATGTACTGAAAAATCTATATTTCATGGAGTCTAAATTGTGCTGAACGTCCAAAGACATTCAGTAGCTACTTCAACACTTCCTGCTGGGTTTTTTATGTACTTCAGGGAAGTTATTTGGGATGCCTGAGTCACCAAAATTTAAGGTGACATGACAACCCAGAAAAGCATTTCAGTCTCCCAGAGACACGTGCTGTAAGAAGAGCAGTTAAACAACTGAGATCTCCATGTTGATTTTGCCAATCTTCCTTACTGCTTGCTTCCATAAAAAGAACTCAACAATTCCATATTTCACACTCTGTGCCCCTGATTGACCAACAGTTGTGCTGTTGGCTGTGGAGCAGTGGAACCAGCAGGGAGCAGCTGTCTGTCCTGAGCAGGAGGGTGACCTTGGGGGTGACCCCTGCAGCATGAAGGGGGGAGCAAATGGAGAATGTGCTGCTCTAATATTCCACACTGCACAGAATTAGAACCCATTTTAATGGATTCCTTTTCCCTTGTGTCCACCCTGACACTTGCTCATCACATCAGATGTGCTTTCTTTGAGGCCGACCTGCAGGGTCTTTTCTGTTACAAGTTCTGACGGTTTTTACTACAAAGCTGGAACTCTGGAAGGGAAATCAAACCTGTTTCAGTTTTCCCTCTATATGGAAAACCTTGCAATCTGCTACTCATGCTAAGGGAAACTCCTGGGAGCAAGGGCACAGGATTGCAGTGCACTATCAAGAGCACTCCTTGGAACACGCCCGTGTTCTTGAACAGAGAACTCTCCTATTACTAGAGTGCCTATGCTGAGTTTGTTTAATGAAAGGAGGAGGTTTTTCCAGTCCATGACCTCTAGCCTTGAGCTGGACATGATCCAGGGATTGCTTTCACACTTCCAGGCAGTGCCTACTGGGTGCCAACTGTCCAGTCATTCTGACTTGGAGTTTCTTGGCCATACTGCAAAACCGGTGAATTATACATTTCTTCACAAGCAAAAATACTTTGTAAAACATCGTGGTTTATGTTTTCCACTTGGTTGCAAAGCAGATTTGCCAACTTAGATCACAAGCAAATGCCTGTCTGTCTCCTGACCATCCATCTGATCTGTTCCCTGTCCTGTTCAGAAGTGACTGGCTTTAGCCAGCAGTTTGTGCATGTTCAGAAGTAAATCCTATACACAGAGCTGGTCTTAAAGGAAGGTTTTAGTTTTTTTTCCACAGCACTGTCCAGCACCACTTAGTATTACAAGAATACCTCGAGTATTCAGTCCATGAAAATAAATTTCTGACAATGGAAGCTGGCAAGAGCCAGTAATAGCAGTAAGTTAATGTAAGGAAGGCAGCAAATATGTATTTAACATAGATTTTATATTCAAACTGGGTTTGTGCACTTTGGTTGTGGATGAAAGGCTGACACACCTACCATAATCTTCATTTAAATTCTATCTTCATTCCTCTTGGTCTGTAATAAATAAATATTACACAGGACAATAAGCTAAAAATAAGTGTCCTACATGGAAATGTTCCAGTTTAGCTTCTCAGGTTTTGGATTAGGGGTTTTGTTGCTTCTATTTTCTTGTTTTGTATGTATGGTTTTTATTTTTTTTCCCCCCTAAATAACAATTCCAGATATATAAACTAAATTTAGTTCATTTCCCCAGCTTTAACAGATGTTACACTTTTGCCAAGTATTCCCTGGTCAAAAATTTGTGCATTTTAGTTATTTTAATGTCATTTAACTTACTAAGGATGCAAAGGAAAATAATAAAGACATTCCCTCTGAATTAATAGATAAAAATAACATTCTGTCTTCTTTCCTTTCCTTAGGCTTTTTAGTTTGGCCTTGCATTGATTAGAAAAAGAAATTATGCACAGGAAGACTCCATGGGAAGAAAATGAAATCTGTAATGATCTCAATTATTCTTAGATTTTATCAGAATTTAAATTAAAATCTCTGGAAATTGGTGTAAATTTGTGGATTTCAGTGAGATTATCATAGTTGGAGATTTATTACATGATCTGTATTTATTACTGTAATATTCAGTTCACTGTATTTGCCACTTTTCTTTAGACTTTTGACAGAATTCCAAATGTAGGTGGACTAATTGTTGAAGCAAATTTAAGTTTATGAGAAAATTTTCCTAAAGCATGTCTGCATTTAAAATAAAAAAGAGACAGCAGGTTCCACAATGCAGAAGTTATTAAGATAATGTTATTTATTTACTAATTGGATAGTCTAGAGAGTCGACAGTGCACCAAGGTCATGTTAATGTTCTGAGGGTGCTTTTTGAGATTTCAAAAAGGTTTCTGCTTTATGTTAGAATGGCTTCGAGACTCTCAGTTTTTCCTCTCAGCTAAAAAAACCATAGTGATACCCTAAATATCCAAATGCTGAATAGATCAGTCTCAGTGGTGCTATCACTGGATGGACAGATGACAGCCAGACTACAGTTGCAAGCCACAGCTGAAAGGGCATCAGACAATTTTTTAAAAAAAATTTACTTTATTTTATTTTATTTTACAGATGAAGAGGAAAAACAAAAGAGTTTTAGTGGTTTTTCATGAAGTCTGCTGCTTCACAGGGAAATAAACTGAAATTTCAAAGCACCTAAAGCATGTAGCTATAGGTCCTCTCCCTTATTATTATGACACTGTAAAAGTAGTGTATTTGCTGACTTTCTCTTCAATTGGTGCCAATGAAATTAATCACTGGGTTAATTCTAACCCCAGTTTTGCTGACTTGCCCAAACTGTGCTGTCATATATTATTACAGCAATTTATACAGGCTGACAGTTTTATACTCCTGAGGTCGAAATTTTAAAAATGCAATATTATTTATACGAACGTGTTAAGTGACAAGAGAATTCACTAAATATAAAAGCACTGGCCAAAATTCCTCAGAGCTTTCCCTGCCTAAGTGACCAGCTAGTGAGATTTTATGTGTCGTTTCAGCCAGTTAGACAACTTGTCTCCATAAATCTCCTCAGCATCCTGCCAGGTGATAAAATTTGTGTCAGACACGACTGTGCTGTTTATCATTTCATGTGCAAGTTTGTACACATTCCCACTCCTCCCCACTGCTATTAGATCTAAGTAGACAAGTATGATCGATGTATCCTGTGCTAGAGAGCTGATCAATAGATCTTCCCTTGCTAGAAAATAAAGATTTTAGGTTATCAAGTTGGTGGAATTCCACTGATCTTCATTGAGGGGTAGATTGTGAATTTCCCAAGAGGACAGAGTAATATTCAGAGATTATCAGTATGGTTTTCCCTGCTGGATAAACTCTCAATTAATATAAAGCATTGCCAAAAAGTTTCTGTTAAAGTGTGTTCTCCTCTTTTTACAAAAGATTCAATGGACACTCCAGAAAAATTTTTTTATTTGCATGAATGAACAAAAAAGGAGGAAATCTTTGTTAAGGAGTAGGAGAAATCTCCCTATCTCCCCTTCCATAAGGAATAGTAGTTCTCCCCTTCTTGGCACGTGGTACTGAATATCAAAACACTGTGGATTGTTTTGAAATGAAAAAAAAACAAAAAAAAAAAAAAAAAAAAAACCAGGCTCTCCATATCTAGATCTTTATGACCTTCATGTAATTAGTATATTTTACACTACAGGTGTTGGTTTTGGAAATAAAGAGTCCAGGAGCATCCCACATGGGCAGTGTCCTCATCACAGAAGTTATCCAGAGGTCTCAGAAGTTCACTCCTTCTCTGTTATTGATTCTAAACAGACAAAACAAGATGAACAGAAAACTTCTTAATAGTAGTCAAAGATTTATCTTGAGTGTCCCTAAAGCGACACAATAGCATTTTCTTTAAGACTAAAATGTTGCTCATCTAAAAAAAACATAGAATAAATCTTTATCGGTTGTATCTTGGAATGTTTAACAGTGCCATCTGGTGACCTCTGCCATAACGACAGCAGTGCCACTGGAGCATCCTGCTTGTGAGGGTCTGCACAAACACCTGTGTGTTCCCAAGCCTGAGATGTTTGGTATTGCTGTTTGTCTTCACTCTGCAGCTTGCAAAACTTAGATATGCTGATTCATCCAGTCTTGTTTTTGTCTTAATAATATTAACAACACATTGGAATAATATCCATGTGATGTTTTATGGTTCCATATCTACCTGTAGGAAGGAATGTGTGATTATAGCTGGGTAACCAGACATTGGCACAATTAATGTTCCTTTTTGAAAGATTCCTATGAGCTTCCATCATCTGCAGGCAAATTCCTTAAATCACTGGTGAGGATCCCATTTACAGAGATAGGTCTTAACCATCTATTCTTATCAAATTGATTTTTAATAATATTGTTTATGGTAAAACTCCTGCACTTATTCATAGTAAAAGTCTGCTGTTTTTTCTTCATGGCTACAAAATCAGTGCAAGAATATTCATCCCTATAGAACAAGGAGGAAGAAAATTAAGTAATTCATGAAGTTTAGATATTTTTCTTAAAGTATTTTCTAAGCATGACACAAGGAAGCTCCTCATTGACTACAGAGGTGGTGGGAGTATCTTTAGACAAACATGGAACACCCTCTGAGCTCTGGGACACCAGCATCCATTTGTACCACATGGAATAGAAAACCCACAAATGGCTTAAAACTTGTGCACGTGTCTTCTGCCCCATCGAGAGGCACTTGTGCTGTTAACTCCAGTTGGGGGAAAAGTGAAAAATGGAAAACAGACCCAAGCAATGGGAGATGTTTGTGTTCATGCAAAGTCATTTTATCCATCTCTTTGAGTGGCAATATTTCAGTATGTCAATTGACTCATCCCTAAGTAATGATTGCATATCCTGATCACTCCTTTCTTTGTCACACGTTATTTCAAACTCAACTTTGGCAAGCCATTCCTTTTCTGAGCATCAGATGAGATGTGCTGTTCAGAGATTGTCACAGTGTTTGTTTGCATCTGCACTTGGCTGCTGCCCCACAAAGGGCTTTGTGTGGAAACATCATGTTCCTGTGCATGGAAAGAAATGTTGTGTGTGCCTGAGCTTTGTAAAGCTCTAAAGCATTGAAGGGTACATCTGCTGTGTAGATCCGTATTTAAAAAAAAACCAAACATTTTTTTTCCTGGAAAACAGAGATTGGTAACAGGCTAAGACTCAGTGAATGGTTTTGGGGGTTTTTAATTAAAATTTCAGGTTTGACTGAGTAATATGAAAGTGATGGTAATTTTTAATCACATTTTCAGAACATATTGTCCTGAGATGCACAGAATTTTGGGAGAAGACTGCCTTCTTTAACTTAAATGTTCAAATCATTTCATCAGGAAGCATGAAACACTCTTTCAAACACTGTCTGCTTGAGTCAATGTGAACTTTTCCCTGAATTTCTTACAGTTTACTAGACCATCATTCTGGGAAGTAGTTTGAGTAGGTAGCTCTCAATCTCCATTGACACTGATTTATCCTTAAAATACTTTAATGTGAGATATCCTTCAGTGACAAACTGGAGCCTAGGTTTGTATCTCTGAAGGATAAGTACTGAGTTTTAGAGAAATTATCTTTTTATCTTTTGGGTAAGACATATATTTGACTTGTAAAGTAGAAAATCCTAGCCAAGACTTGTCCTGGTGAGATGTAATTCCAAGTCAGGCAAGTGAGATCTCTCTTTTCATCTCCCACAAAGTGGATATCAATCAAAGTAGTTGGGGAATGAAAGGTTGCTTCTCCCTCACTCTTCTGGTAATGAATGTCTAAATTTGTTCTGAAATGTTATTGAGTAACTTTATTAAAAATGCCCACAATGCAAATAAAATATTTTGCAAAACTGGGGAGAAATGAGTGTAGGACCACAAGTTTTATTGAACAAGGATGATGGACTTACTTGTTTTTAGGATTAGTGGAGCAAGCTAAGACTCCTCATCCTCAGAAATAATTGTCCATGTTGGAATGTTATAGGGATCTGTAAAAGCATGAGTGAGAGGGATAGGGATTGTTGCTTTGTGTCTTTTCAATTACAGAATTTACAGGGCATCAGTCAAAGCTGGTGGGTGACAGGTTTCAGACCAATCACTACAAGTATTTCTTCAACACATTGGATAAGGAGCCTTTAAAATTCCTCTCCAAAGAATGTTGTAAATGGGAGTTTTAATGGGTGCAAGGACAAACTGGGTATGAAGAACAGGAGAAAAATTCTCAGAAGGTTATGGGACATGCAGGAAATACAGAAAAATTTCTGACATGAATATATTTAGAGTGTGAGAAGCTGCTAAGGGGAAGTGTCACTCACATGGCCTGTTCTTGCTCTTCCCTGGACATCAGACAGGGCCACTGTCAGCAACTCAGCCAGATCTACCACTGGCCAAATGCCTCATTAATTCTGAACTAGAAAATAGCTGGAGAAAAGGTGGTTCTGCCAAAGATAAATAAATCAATACCTGAGAATACACATTTTTAGTTGACCCAGACATTTTTATAATTCTTATGTTTTCAGTTTGCTCAAGGGATTTGGTGAAAGAAATAAAATTAATGTTATATAGTCACAGTTGCTTCATTTAAATGTATATAGAGCCTTATAAGTTTCACATGCAGATGTGTATTCATGAATAAATAAGGCATATTGTTCAGGAGAAAGATACTAATTTGAGATGTCTTTCATTTTAAGAGTGGTCAGATCTAGGCCTTTCCTGAACTGTTATAATTCTTCTTGCTTTTTTTTTTGTTTGTTTTGTTTTTTTTCAGTGGTTGTTATCATGCTTATTTTATCCTTGGATTAGCAATGAATTACATTTCTAGAAAGAAACTAAAGAAAGACTCTAGCATGTATCAATCCTAAACCTCAGAGTGAAGAGATCCCTCAGCTTTGAAACTCCCAAGGTGCTGCAGCAGGGACAGAGTTTGATCCATAGCAGGAGGAGCAATTATCTGCATCCCAGAGGATCTGTGCTAACACTGATGCCTTGTTTTGTACACAGGTCATGAATGCTCTAATGACCACAATTCATGTTGCCATTTAGAGACCAGGAGAGCACGCTGTGCTCCCCCTTGTTCTTACAAGGCTCACTGACACAAACAATCAGGTCAAAATCACAGGATATATGAAGCTGCTGTTATCATATGGGCTCGGCTGAACAAGGCAACAATTAAATGTGTGTAAGCATTTCCATTATACATACAAGCTTGGCAATTTAAATCTGAGCTGTTAAAACATTCCAGAAGATGAAACACAGTGTTTGCTAGCTTATTAAAAAATATATATAAAAAAATTAAAAAATCTATAACAATAAAATTCTTCATATTCATCAAGCATTCATTTTAAATGAGATAATGACAAATTTTGAATGTGCTAGATCAGTGATTTTAAATGGTGATACACTACTTTATAATGTGCAATAAGTTACATTCAAACACAAACACAAACCTGGGGAATCAGTCAGCTTAGTTTAAGCCAGGGAGGAGTAGCAATGTCCCATGCACAGTTTACTACAGAGTTCTCTGCAAGGGTGTGAAGGAGAGTGTGAAGGGCAGGAGGTCCCTGTGTGCCTCTCTAGGGTCACTCTGCCCCGGGGTGGGGATGCAGGTATCTGCACACAGCTGTGTGATCTCAGCATGCTCAGGGGATGCAGTTTAGGACCAGCTCAGCTGGGCTCATGTCTCTGTGGGATGTCAGTCCCACCCTGCAGCTCCCAATGGTTGTCCCAGCATTCTGATATTGGGGAAGCTCCTAGACATGAATCCAACATGATGCTCAGCAGTAGTTTGTACATTGATTTATGTCTTGCTATTTTTTTCCCCTCTATTTCCTGCAATAACTGTGTTATTTACAAAATTAGTGCAGAACTTGATAGTTGTTTCAGATTTTCTCATTATAACATTGTTATCCCAACCTGGAGCACTGGGACTGCAATTCAGCAATTCCACATTCTTACTCATTCAAGCAGAAGCCCACCTCTGCTGAGTGTGTAGCTGTATTAATTACTGAGGGGATTACAGGAGACTCTTGTTAACAACTTAGAAAACAACAGCACATATTAAAGAGCTCTGTGAGCTGGTCATCATGATGTGTCTTTTCCAGGCAGTAACATTTATGTTAGTGGGAAAACAAACAAATAAATAAATAAATAATAATATTTAAAAAAAAATCTTGGAAAGCTTTGAAAAAGTGCAATGCAAAAAACTAATTGGTGAATGCATGAATGGTAGAACCAGGAGGGATTTCAGTGGGTAAAGATGTTGATGACAGATTGGTTTTCTAAAGCAAGTCAGTGACTAAAAGGGTGCCTTCAGACAATGTGGGTTTTTTTCCTGCATTTTATTTCCAAGCACAGCAATGCAGTAACATGCTAAAGTTTGTTAATGATGTTAAGCAGTTGGGAGAAGCCAGTTCAAAGGAAATTTCAATGTTCCAAATTACACAGTGAGATTAAGGGAATACACAGAGATGTAATCAAGATGCAGTATAAATTAATTCTGAAAATAAAAGAGGAATGGAACAGCAAGGGTATAAAGTCATCATGTAAATGTCTGCATTCTGTAGCATCAAACTGGTGAGCCTGGGTGATTTGTTGGCTTCTTTCTTCTTCCCCACGTTCCTTTAGAAACAGAACAATCCCAGATATTTAAAATACTGAGACAGAGAGGCCAAAACCTGAGAACTTGACATAGTATCTGCAGCTGTGAGAGGTTTGCTCCAAAAGTATTCCCTTGATCCAAGTGGCTTCTTCATGCTTTTAAGCTACTGGTGAAGTGTTTCAGCTTTAGTTTTAGAATCAGCCCAGGCTGGGGACCAACCCCAGCTCTGGTATGGACTGGAAATGAAAGTGCAGGAGCTGAGTCATCAGTGCTAAAGCAACTAAATAAAAATAAAAACTCTGTCAAAGCACAAGCTAGGGAGGAACAGAAATCACAGACAGTTTTTTTCCTATAAGCTATTTATTTATCCCTATGGATGTCTGCAGGAAATACAGACTAGGATTTTTTAAGAATTAGTAAAAATGGTAAGGAATGCATAGATTATAGTGCACAGAGAGTTCAAGAGGACTCTACTAAGTTTTTTTATTTTCCTTTTCATTTAAATATATACATGTCATTTCTTATGAAGGAATGAACCTTAAAAAATTGAATACCATGTGCCAGCACAAGTTATTTGAATGGCTGGAACATACATGTCTTGGCTGGTTTTTGATTTTGGCAGATAAAGAATGAAGATTAATTATTTTGTTCTCTGGTGTTCCTTAAAACATTTAACAAAAAAACCTGCTTTGTAGTGACCACACCTGTTAATATTTTATTGTCCCATCATTTTTTTTGTCACATACATGGCACACATGAATCATAGATCTCCCAGTTGATATATGTGCCCTCCATTTGCTGTGCCACATAAATCTCCCAAATAGTGATAGTGATATAATATTTTGAAGAACTGACAGAACCAGTTCAAACATTGTTTTGTTTTGTTTTGTTTTTTTCTCTCTTTTCTTTTTTTTTCTTTTATATTGTTGAGACAATTAAGTGAAAATAAAAATGGAAAGTTTGTTGGTAGCTCAAAATTTTATGTTTTTTTGAGGAGAAAGGGTGTGAGCAATTGATGACCCTGCACATAATTCACCTAGACATTAAATTATTGTATGTAGATAATCTGTCAGTAGAAGCAATACAGAAAGACATACTCATGGTGCTGGAACAGAAACTGTGCTCAACCTGAAACTGTTCAGGGCAAACAAAATGAGAATGAACTATATCATATTCTAGAGAGCATTGTGTGAGGAAGCTGAAGAGAACACATTGCCAGCCTGAAGATTTCTGAGGTATCAGATGAAATACCAAGCCAGACCTTTGAGCAGGGAATAAGAAAGCCTCAGACAGCTCCTCTCTCCACCTCTGAATGCAGAAATTTTCCAGGCTAATGACTTGACCTTTATGTTGTGTAAGAGGAGCCCATAATTTTTCAGGAGTGCACAATATAAATGAAATGTGATCTTCTTTACAAAGTAATATTTAGTCACCAGAACTCTCTTGAGAGCTTTTCTGTATTAAAAACATATTATGGGGGAAATACAGTTAAACTCTGTGTATGAGGTTAAGAATTTTGTTTCCTTTATTCTAGTGGAACATACCTATTGGATTTTAATGCTTTCAACAGTTAGCACTTTACCTGCTGAATTATACATGCATTGCAAGTGCTCACTGGATTTCAATTCTAGCATGGGTCCACTGGGTTCTCCAAGAGAAAAAAAAAAATTGAAAATCTGTATTTACAAGTAAGAAATTTTCATCTGCATTATTTTTTATTTATTTTTCATTTCTCCTTTTATTTGCATTCCAAATACACAACACCTATGCCTGATTTATTTTAAGATTCCAGCCTTTCTTAATTGACCTTTTCACCATGTTTGGATTTGGCAGGTTTTTACTGCTCACACTTCTAGCAGTACTGGGAATTTTAGTGCACTCAGCCATTGCAGTGTATTTCTTCAAATTATCAAAAATGGCCTTTTTGGAAGAAATGTTGGGAATTCATCACCTTGCTGAATAACTCATGAAAATAGTTAAAATAACTAATTTACTTGTTGTGCCACCAACCAGGTGACACAGCAGCATTGCCTTACAGTGTAAATTTACATCAGATCTTCAGATTTGATGAGATTTAGGAGAAGACAATCAGATCTCAGCTAAAACAATTCAGTTGACTTCATCTTTCACTTAAAAACATCTAGAAAATCTTTCTTAACTGTGCAGTTTCAATATGTTGCACTCTTGTTATGCTTTACTCCACTGGGAACTCTGATTTTTGAAAATAGCTTTATATATATATTTTTGGCAGATTTTGTCGTAATGCCAAAACTTTGCAAACTTTAAAACATAGCTATTTTCAGTGCATATAGTAAATATTTTATCTGAACCAAGAGAGCAATAAATTAGCAAGTTTGTGTTGTTTTTAAGAGTAGAGTCACCCCTGTGCAGCTGGTTGGTGTCTGGCCATAGACAGCTCTGCAGCATCTGTGTTTTCATTTATCGAGAGGGAATTCTCACTCACAGTTCAGCTCAGTGTAGCTTAGGGTTTTGCCAAATCATTCACACATCCTTCAAACATTCCAAAGGTTTCAGCATGCAGTAGAAAAGTAATCTATGGGCTAATATAACAACAGAGTGATGAGGCAGGTCATGCACTGTCACCACCATTAGCCTGCTAAGTGTGGCCAGGTCCAAAAGCCATGACTTTAAATTACAAGGCCTTGGCTTGCTCTGCCAGCAATTTCTCCCTCCCCTTTGGATCCACTTCAGTTGCCAATACTATCCTCTGATGTGGGGAGGAATAAACCATTGAACTTGCTGTTGCATCCAGGATGTTTGTGACTTTAGAATCCTTTAAAAGGCTGTTGACCCTGTTGAGGTTTTTAACTTTGCAGAAGTTCAAGCGGAGCAATTTAGATGCTCGAGGAACATTGTTAATTAGAAGTTTTTCCTGCCTGACCTAAGTGGATCTAACTGTGGGAATGCTGATATAAACAAGTTACTGGATAAGCCACAAAGGTTATTTAAATTGTTGATCAGGGAATAAAGTGTAAGAAATCATGCAAGCATAAAAACAGGCAGCATTGATACTGAGGGGCATAAATAGAAATGAGTCACTTGGATACCAAATAAAAATTAGGCACCTTTGTACATCAGTAATTATAGGTCAAAAGTATCAGATACAAAAATTACTAAGATCAGCATGCATTGCCTGCTCTCTTGGAGTGTATATTGGTTGGGGGTTTTTAGGGTTTTCTTTTTTTGGGAATTGGGTGAAAACTTCTAAAACCCAAGGGTTACTCACATATTTGTTAATTGAGCAATCAGCACAAGAAATTTCTTCTGTCTTTACTAGACACTCAAGTAGAGTCTCACAGAAATATTTCTGTATTTTCCAGCCAGTTTTTGGCTGGACCAGTTTTGGGTGTTTTAGAGTACAAAGGCTGTCCTAGACTGGAAGGCAGATTTGCTCATTTGTAGAAAAAAAGCCACCTTCTTGCAGTCTCTTTTGTCTCAAAGGCTTCTACTTCAGGTTTGCTCCAGTATTTCCTTCTGTACCATTTTTCTGCCAGTTAAAATGTTCAGCAGGCAGTGATAGGTAGGTACAACATTTCTCCTCCAGATCCACAGGAACTTTAGCAGCTAATACTCCCCTGGGCTGTCTCAGCATGTCAGATCTGATAACTATTACCTTTCAGCAAATATCTACCATTCCTGTACATAATTGCATTACTAACATTATTATTACTTTGCAGTAAGCAAAGAAAACAGAGGTGCAGAGGTAAACAGCACTTACAGACTGTGCCTGCCTCCAAGTTGTGCTGTCTCCTGTTCTCACAACAGGAAAGTGACTTTCAGCTCATGTTTGCTTTATATTTGGTGCTGGATCTGCAGTGTAACTGGGTTTGTTAATAGTTATGGTGTATGGGGTTTTGTGGCTATTCCCTTCATATTTTTTTTTACTCAGGACATGGCTAAATTATCCCAACAATTAAAAGGAAAAAATAATAATAACAAAAACACCCAAAAGGATTAGTCACGTTCCTGGTAGTGCCATTGATCAGTAGTTAGTACACCTGGCACAGTCATCCATTGGAGATGTTCACTGACCTCTGGCTGTCAGTTCCTGGGAAGATAAACCAGAGGAAAGATGACTCTGAACATGTCTTGTTGGTAGTATATTTTCCTAAGCATTTGCTCCTGGCAATTTTCAGAAAGAGGACACAGCCCTGATAGATTTTGTGACTGTGCCAATATGGGACTACATACATCTCCCCCAGCTACTTTCCTCTGGTTTTTCACTACTTCTTGTTTTTCTTATTTTACAAACTGATGATATTTGTTCAGGAGTGTCATGGAGCAGATGAGAACCCTCTATCCCATGGACATATTAGACACCAGGATGTATTGGGGACCATTGGGAAAAGCTTTCCCTGCCCTGGGAAATTCTGCCTCTCCTGGTTATCTCTGCAAGTTTCATGACAAATTTCATAGGAACTATAAACTGGGTCATTTCTGATTTATGCCAGGACCTAATTAATCTATCATGCCAAGAAGGGAACTTTCCCCAGATCCTCTATTATCCTGGATAGAGTTTCTTCTTTATATCTTTCTTTAGCTTTCAACTGTGCCTTACCTGTCCCTGGCAAATGACTGGAATGAAACCTTGCAAAAAGACCAGGCTCTAAACTGGGATAAATGAGTAATATAACTGATAGAAGTTTTAAGTTCTTGGCACTTTTGGTTGGTTGCTGGAACTAGAGTTGGGCTGTGGATTTTTTCTGTCAATATTCCAAATATTACCAAATAGTCACTCTGCAGTGTTTTCTGCCCTCTCCCAGGTGCTGAAGTCCTTGCTGCAGTTCTTTTCCATTAAGAGTATCCTTTAACTTCTCTACCTTTTTACAATGAAAAATATTTTTGTCAGTAGTAATTGCATTACTAGTCACTTTGTCCTGATTTGTCTTACCATTGCAAGACAAATGGACTTCATAATCTGTCTAGACAGTCTGGTTGTTACTTTAACAGATGTTTGATCTCCAAAAGCAAGACATCCCTCTGCTGTGTTCTAGAAACCTTTCAGACACAGCTCTAATTCATTTTTATGTGTCCAGTCTTTGTTTTAAATCATATTTTTCATTTTTTCTAAGACATCTGTGAGCTGTGAAAGTACCTGCACTGTTTGTTCCATCATGGATCACCAGGAGGACCAGTTCCTTCCTACTTCCCCTTGGAAACTGAATTCCATTGCAACTTTTACATTCCACCTTTTTCTTTTAAGCTGTTAACTGGATCCAGGATCTTTAAAGGGTTTTGGGTTTTTTTTTAATTTTTTACCAATAGGAATTTAAAAAAATGATGCTGTAAGCTCTTTTTTGTGTGTGTATGTTTTGAGCTTGCTGGCTTTTTTCATTTGTTTCTATTTTGTTTTTTACACAATCCTATTTAGTCACAGAGAACATGCAAAGCTTTTTTCCCCTCAGCCAGGAATTGCAACACAGATGCTGTTCCTGGTTCTCCAGCATTCAGCCCAGCATCTTTTCTGCTTAACTTTTTTTTTGTGTTTTGTTTTGTTTATTAAGGGCAGAGCTTCCAGAAACTCCCAGGCTGTGCCCCAGGCTTATTTTCAGGGTTTTTTTATTATTATTATTTTCTTTTTTCAAATTATTTTTCTGTTTCTGCTTCACCAGTGTTTCTACTTCTTCCTTAATAACAGAAAAACAGTCCCAAAAACAATGCTCAGTGAAGCTCCTGTTCCCAAATGTCCAGTCCTTGCCTTATCAGGCTTAATAGTGGCAGCTACCAAAGTTTTAAGGAAGTCTCAAATTTTTTTCAGCTACCTGGTTCCACAAAGGAGCTTTCCAGCTTTTTACCAGCATTTCTAATGAATTGGCAGCTAATTCTAAGACCTATCATTCACTCAAGTACCCAAACACAGAAATATTATAACCAAAGCAGTTTACTATTGGATTAGTCAACATTTAAATCTACTAGAAATAGGCTGCAGACAAGGAATTCTTCAAAGAAATTAGAGAGAAAGATTCAAAACAAGAGATGGTGACTTTTTCTGAGTGTTGGAATGAGTGTCACACTTGATGTATATTTACAACAGATTTTTTCTCCCCTTCTAATTTTAGCTATAAAGGGAAGGAAAAAAAACAAACCAGAATTTTTGCTGAGGTTTTCTTTCTTAACACTGTTTATTCTCCAGAAGGATTTTACTGTTGTTTTCTTTGATGTCTTAGTACATCTTTTTATTTCTTGATGTCTTAGTACATCTTTTTATTTCTTGGTATTTTTCCTCATGAAAAAAAAAAAGATGCACCTCCATATTTCTTTAGCAGGAGCTGTGTACATGAATATATCTTCCCAATTCTTTTGATTAGTGAATAGTTTTGCACAATTTCAGTTATCTAGAAATATTCAAATTGTGTTCTGTTAGCAGATAAATATATATATTTAGTAGTATTAGGATGAGTTTAATATTGTGGAATTTGTAATTGCACAGTTTGGAAAGAAGGATGGATTCCAGGCTCCTACTTTTTCATACTCCTATAGTGTTGGTGATTTAATAATTAAAATAGAGTTAATTAAGTATGGGTTAAATCCATTCATTGTTCATGCTGTACAAGTTGAGAGTTCTCTGAATTCATATGTATGCATTTTTTCTAACCTATATATGCCTGAATAACCATATATTTTTTTTCCCCTCATCTTTTCCATGGTTTCTGGACAGACTAAAGACTTATGAAAAATATGAAAACCAGGAAGAATAATGCCTGCAACAGAGAGGGGCATGTTTTATTAATAGAGAGAGCTGTTTAGGTCCTAGAACTAAACCATTAAATATTCCATACATTGTTTTCAGAGGATGCTGGCTTTCATTCCTTGTCAGTTCCATATCTTTTTCTGTTCTTAGCACACTCCTTGGTCCTCCCTACCAATCCCAGCTCTGCTCTCTTGCCTATTGAGATTTCCCCCTTTTCTCTTTCATTCAGACTCCAGATCTGAGCCTGATGTTTGACTCTCTTGCCCCTGAGGCTGGAAGAGTACCAGAATAGAAGGAGCCCTCAGCAAATGCAATGATGGATCTGTTTCATATCTTGCTCTCCAATGACGTTGCAGAAAAATTGCAAACCACTCTCACACACATAATTTCAGTAGTTCAGATGAACATGGGTGTGTTCACAAGACGAGTTTTTAGCAAAAGGAATACTCATAGAAACTCAGTTTTTAAAATAATAGTGAAGAATTGCTTTAGATGCACTAATTTAATATTCACATCAGGAAATAATTATAGTTACTGCAGCCATCCAAAAACATGATAGAAACAGGATACAGGATCTGTGGCTTCAGACAATTATCTCAGCCTGTAAGTGCTGAGTAACAAATCCCCTAGAGAAACTTGAACACTCCTAGAAACTACACACAAAGAATTATTTACAGAAATAGTTCATAGGGTGTTTCCAAAGGCAATAATAAAAATATTTGAAAAAAAGCAAACCACCACACAAAAACAAAAATAAAAACTCTGCAATCTTGTTATGAGTAAAAATTAGATCTTAAATAATCTAGTAAATTGTTAATTATTTATCCATCTCTTCTTGGGAGTTCAAGTGAGTGTAATTGGTTGGTCCCTAATGAGATTTGGTGAGGATTCACATTTTTTTCTGTTGAGTTGGTAAGAATCAAATTAGGAGAGCCTCTGAGTATGTGTGTCAAAGGTGTGTATGCAGATGAGCTAATTCCAGTGGTGCTGGGAAAGGTCTGGAAGGGCAGCAGGAGAGGAATGAAGGTTGGGAGCAGAAGGAGGAAATGACCTGGTGTAGGTTTTCCTCTCTTTCTCTGTTTTGCTAAAATGCAGATTAGACACTTAGTGTATAAATTAATGTCTGCTCTCTAAATAGACCAAGTACCACTGATGTGAGGCTTTCCAGTTTTGCAAAGTATCACCAAGAAAGAAAGCTCAAATAAAACTTGATTAAATACTCTCTGTTACAGGGAATGCAAAAGTGCACTTCTACAGAAAAATAAAATGCTACATGAGATGGGAGCTCAAGTCCAAAGTCATGCATAAGAGTTCAGTTTATTTGGGGGGATCCTTCTCCTTAGGTCCCTGTGCTTTGAGCTAGTACCAGATATCTGTGTGCTGTGCTATAGGAGGAACACCCAACCCATCCAACAATTAGGATTTGAAGTGCCTCTGATAAATTTACTTTTCTACTGCATTAGTATGATTTTCGTCAAAACAAAATAGTGCTGTTCTAATGAATATTAAAAATCAAAACTTTAGGGCCCTCATGTCTTTCATATTTTGAACTATATGCCTCACAAGTGACAGTCAGTAGGAGAATGGTACCTGGGTGTTTCCTTTACCTTTTTCCATTGCTTTCCTTGTCTTCAGCTTTTACAGCTCAATTCAATGGTCATTACAGACACAGTGATTCACGAAGTCTTAAGCAATGCTTTCCAGTTTCAGGTTTGTACAATAACCACATCTTCATTTCAAATGGGGATTAAGATAAAGATATATATTTCCAAAAAGACATTGCTGGAATTTGGAGTGGTTGGGTTGTGCTTTGTGAGTTTAATCTCACAGACCAGTGAGGAGGGAGGGCAGGCCATGCCCTAAAAATACCTTAGAAAAGAGACATTCACAAAACCCAAGAGGTATGATAAATGGCTTGTGGTGAAGAGAGAGACAAAGCCTTTGTGCTGTTTGGTGCTTTTGCTGATCTCACAGGGCTGCTCTCCACGTGCTGGCTGTATGCTGACAGCCTGGGCTGACCTCCCCAGCAGCTGCCCATCTGCTGCCTGGTTCCTGCTGCCTGCCTGCCATCAGCTGTCCTCTGCACTGCTGGAAGTGCTCCTCAGAGCCAGAGCAGACTCAGACACCTTTTAGAAAGTCCTTGTTTTGGAGCTGGGACTAGTGGCCTTCTGCCCCTTGAGCTGCATCCAAAGTAGAGTCAAGAGGAGCAGCAGATCTGCTTTGTACCCCCCACTGTGCTGTCTTCAGCAAACTTTGAAAGTACTGATAGCAATAATGATAACAGCTCTGTATTTGTAACATGATTATTTAGATTTTAGTGCAAACAGCACATGCTAGCTCAAATTCTCTAGTCTAAATTCCCAGACATCACATTTTAAGGGGTGCATTTAAACATCACTTCAGAGGTTTTGATGTTTGCCTTGGGAGCTGCCAGATATTAGAAATTAAAAGACCTCTTGTGCCACTGTCAAGAATCAGATTCTTCACTCTGGAAGGCATCTGCCCCAAATGCTGGATCTCAGCCCACCTGGTGAACATCTGGTGAGGAGAGCTCTGGCAGGGGTTGAGCCACACCAGATTGTTGTGAGCACACTCAGCTAAAATCCGAGTGCTGCGTACAATGGCAGAAGATATTTTTGTTACCCATCTAAAAGCTGTACTTAAAGATTCCATTCTCAAAAGACATTTTGAAGTATTGACAACAAACAATGAGGACTTTGATTTCCCTATTGTTTCATGGAAATGTTTTTGGTCAGGTTTTTTTGAGGTGGGAATGGTTAGTATTTTATTTAAAAATGTAACTGGCACAAAAAGACTTTGACATGCACAGCTTCGTTCAGGGAGCACAACATCAAAATATGAAACAGAAAAACATTTTTTGTTTCATTATTATGGTAGAAATCCAAAGAATTAATTTTAATTTAGATCAATGTATATTAATATAATTTGATCCAAATTTACTCTCTTATTACAGTATGTTATTTTGTCCTTGATAAATCTATCAGAAGATATTTCTTACTATGAAAGCTCTACCATAATTAGTGTCAAGTCCAAGTAAATAAAAGATTGTAGTTGATTGACAATAATAAGATTATTTAGCTTGCTGTGGCCTTAACTTAAAGCTGTATTGGCTACACCTTGTAGAAACACAGCAATCAGACCTGCTGCATCTCAGAAAGGTCACAGTTCACCTCACACATTTCTTCTAACAAGCACATAAAAAAACAGTCATCAGAGAATAAAATAAGTGGATTTGGATGTGTGGAGCACCTGTCATTAAGTTTTATTGTTTAATACAATTTTTTTTTTTGTTTGTTTGTTTTTTTTTGTTTTTTTTACTGAAGGTAAGAATAGAGAGCAAATGATAATGTTCCCTTCTGTAGCTTCTCAGAGAATAGGGTCTTTTTCTTACATGCTAAATGAACATCAAAATGACAACAGTTCCTTCAGCTTTGTGTAATTCGGCTGACTATGCCCTTGGCTAGGAAAATGAGTTATACCTGGGAGTCTGTTAACATGATAAATTAAAATCTGAATACTTATGGATTGAAACCCCAATGCAACTTCCTGTGTCATAGCATCTTTTCCTAGTGTTGTCTGTTATTGCACTAATTACTGCAGTTGTCAAAAGTGGTGGAAATTGAGGCTTCAGATGCTCTTCGGGAGGAATGTGTGGCAAATTCCCAAGTATTTCATGTCAGAGTCCTGCAGAACAGGAGCTGTAACTTCCCCTGAAAGTAGCTGGAAGGGCAAAGGGGACTTTGGTGAATTTTGTGGGTGTGCTGCCAGGGCCTTTCAAAGGAGCTCTGCTAGACTGAAGCTGCCTGGATGAGGAGATCTTTAACAAGAAAGGGAAATGGTTACCACATAGCTCTTTCTCATCTGGTAAAGCCAGTGAAAAGTCCACTTTTTTCCTCAATGTTCAAGAGAAATCCCTTCATTCTACCAACCAGTGCAGAAAAGAATATCACTCCATTTTGTTCCATTTTTAACAATCTAATAAAAATCCAATGGAAGATTCATCTTACACAGAACTTTTTCTTGTTTCTGTAAAACTTTACCTTATTCTGATTATTTTTTAAATGACAGAGCTATTTTAATAGTCAGAATGTAAGATACCACTTTTTAAATTGTAGTAAAAATATTCAGCTATGAGTGATATTACCCTGTGACTGTGAGATCCACCGCCTGTAACCTCTTTCTTTTTTCTTCCAACCAATCCCATTTTGATATCTTTATTCCCTCCTTTACTTTGGCACTAAAGGCATTTTCATCAGCTACTTTAATAGTAGAGTCAAACTCATTTTCATCAGATTGTGGGGTTTTTGGAAATATTGCTCAATAGTTCATCCAATAATAGTTCATCCATGTAAAAAATGTTCTTGACCCTGCTCTGTATCAGATCTGGGATGTTTAATGCTGCAGATGGGAACATTATTTCCTCACTCCTGTAACCCCCATTAGAAGTTCAACCCTTTGAGCTTCCAGAGACACCAGGCTACTGTCCATCTGTCAAGGCAGAAGCTTATTTAACTAAAAATGTGTAAGATCTTAGCAACCCAATCATAATTAACCAAAAGCCTTCTCCTTCAATTAGCCATTGCTTTGATCAGCTGGCCACTGAGGCACAGGTGATGGTTGTGTCTGTCCCTGCAGCACCTTTTCCCTGCAGTGCAAACTCACAAACCCCTCTATGAACATCCTGAGGTGGGAACCTCTGTGCCTCATCGGATGCATGGGAGGATCTCTCTCAGCTACTTGATGACCAACTTTGTCTGTAATTTTGCTAAATATACACTCAAACATAGGCTGGAGTAGTCTGATTGCTAAATTCAAACAAAAAAGAAGCTTCTTTATCCCATTCATTGATTACCATACTGATGGAAGTGAGCAGAACCTGGGCTGCTTTCCTATTTCTCTCTTTGCTATGGCTTTTTCAGACACTTTCCATGGCTGGATGTAATCCTGCACACCAGCTAGATACAGATCCAGGCCTGCATTCAGCATCTATAGAACATCTCTCTTGGGAATAAAACTCTTCTCTTGCTTCAGTTCAGCAGGTTTCTGCTGATCTGCATTCTGATATCTGTTCTGCTGTGAGGCTGATATCTGTAACTGTCCTGTATGCACTAGAGGGAGATTTATGCTGGTTTGTAGTTGTTTATGAATTATCAGTGATGTGTGTAATTAGGAAGGGAAATTTGGTTGGGCACTGCCATCAGTATTTGGAATATTTTGTTATAATTTGTTACTCTGTCTAGTCTTCTTACTTTGTGGTTTAAGCCATCATGGAAATACAAGCTGGCCAAAATGCTACATTGTGTAGTTTTAGCTGCCATAATAAAAATATTTCCTACATTTAAGGCTCAGTGAGTTAATTAATACATTAATTACCAAGTCAGAAACCACTGCAGAGTCACACCACCTAAACTGTGGATTCTTCTTTGCTTAAGGGCCCGGAATACTGGCAATTGCAAAAGAAGAAAATGTTTAAACAAGGATTGGACTAAAAATAGGCACACTGGTTTAAGTGGCAAAGGGGTTATTCTGTTTAGTGATGGAAGTAAAAAGTCTTTCCTCAGTGTGGTTTTGGATGCTCAGGATTGATCTGAAGCTGTCAGCTCTGAGGGAAGGGCTGCATTTCGAAAAGCTCCTCGGAGAGGAAAGCTGCTGGTTCTTACAGCTGGCAGTGCTGAGGCTGGATGGCCACCAAGACAGGTTTAATACATTATCACAGAGAGTTTAAGAGGTGATGATGCTTTTTTTTAAATACATCAGCATTCTAACAAGACCTCACCACACGAAACAACAATGTTCACAGGGCACTATAAATCATTCCTAGCAGTACAACGAGTTTTCTTGGGGCGTCCTGATGGGTGTCAGATCTCAGCAGAAAGCTTCATACTTCTGAGAGAAAGACTTGAGTACCAGATTCCTTCTTGTCTGTTTATGTCAAGGGGATAAACAAAATGTAATACTGTTTTGACCAGCTTCTGTTGTACAGAGTTAATGTTCTGAGTTTCAGCTTAAATGCCTACGATTTGCATTTTAATTGTAAACAAGATTTGTACTTTGTAGTCATTTCTAAGGATTTTTTTCCTTGAAAAATTCAGATAATAATCTGTCAACACAATTACTTTTTTTTCGTTTAATTGGGGTTTGGATTTGTGCAATACAACATAAGAGAGGGATAGGAATTAATAATTTTAAAATAGGCAAAACCAGAACCATTTACTAAGAAGATTTTGTTGAAAGGGAGCTGGTAGCTGGATAATAGACTATCACAAGCAAGACATGATTATAACTCTTTTATAAAAGAGAATCTATGAGAGAAATTATCAACAGCTGAGAAACAGGATTTTACCATAATTGCCACTGATTTTTACGATAGCAAGGTTAATTCTTAGCATTTCATTTTCAAACATTTTGCAAGTATTAACTGAGCTTCATTACATCCCGCTGGAGTATGTGCAAGTTAATAGCTTGTGTGTTAAATCTCTGACATTCCTGATCTCATCTGGGGCTGGGAAACAACACTTTCCCCTTCACAGCTCGTCTCTTCCTGAGAAGCACAGAGCCATTACCCTCCTACAAACTTTGCCTCACCTGTGTAGTTCCTCCAGTTTGATTTGCAGTTAATCTTTCCGCTCTGCTTCTCATGCTCATCGCTGCAGAGCAGCCGAGTGAGGTCTGTACAAGCCTGGAACCTGACAGTTGTAATGCAAACACAACAAACTGTCACTCCTTAATAGCACCAGGTCTATTACTACAATTGCAGCAGAGCCTGTTCATAAAACAAGCTGATATTCTTTATGCACTCATGGTTAATAGTGAGATATATGTGCTGCCAGCTGAAATACAGGTAATATTTTTACTGCTTCTTAAGTTTTTTATCATGCCACAACAGTCTTCCAGCAGCCATACAGATCCCTGAACAAAGGCAGCCGTCAGAGACATCAAATACACATTTGGCTTTTGGTACAGAGGAGAAATATCTGATTCTAAGCCATTCAGGCTGAGGGGAATTGTATTCACTTTAACATCTCAAACTGTTTGTAAAATCAGCTGGAAAGCAGCTGCAGGCCATTCAAGAAGTTTGATGGCAGGGAAAGTCCTGGAGCTGCCTATAAACTGCTGTTGCACTGAGAGCAGGGGCACCGTGCCTTTCGTGCTACAAAGCAGAAAACTGAAATGAGAATAACACAGAGTAGAAGAGGCAGGGAAATTATGTGTCTGGTCTTTGCACAAGATAGGAAAACACCTGGGATAGGAATTGAAGGAGAATGTGAGGCTAGAAGTATAAAAACCAGAGAGAGGAATGTAAGATGTGAATCAATGCAGTGTAGGAAGATTGGAGGGATTAAAGGCATGAATCAGTAAGAAGAGATGCTGCTCTTCTCAAAGGCAAGAGTGCAGCAGCCTTCTGGAAAGGGGGAAAAGAAGGATTCAACTACTGGAGACAGTGCAAAGACCAAGGAAATAGTGAGTCATAAAGTGAAAAGATCCTTAATCACCAAGAACCAAGAGAAACAAAAAAAAATCTTTCATAATCATAAAATGTATTAAAAAACTGAATAGTATTTTGCATCTTTATCCATTCCCTAGAAAAGTCAGGTTGCTGTAAACCCATGAGTGTCCTTTTCCCCTTCCTAAGCTAACTCAGTCATTCCTCCCAGGCCTGAATTTGCTGCCATCCTTCCCTCCAGTCTCCCTCCCTGCCTGCCTCCCTGCATGCTCCCCAGTCCCTCCCTTGTCCCCCACCCTTCATCCCAGTGGACAGCCCTGTGTGGAATATCCCAAAAGTGCTGCCCCCACATTGGCAGAGTGTGTGAAGTGATTGCCAGAGTCACTGGGGCAAACCAGGGAGAAAGGTTTTTCACAGCTTCCCTAGTAATGGAAGCAGGAAATAAGTTTCTCACATGCCAAGCTCTTGATTTGCACAAATCTTGTCAGAATATAGTATCCTTAAAAGTTCCAGCCTTTTGCTTGGTTGAAATAGTCCAACAGCTTCAAGAGCTGTAAACTGTCTGTTCAAGTGGAAAAACACACTTGAAAAGTATAGCTGTGTTCTGAAGAGCAGTGGTCTTCTCGTTTTTAACATTATTCTTAAATTCTTCATTACTGTGAGTGCCTAACTGCACACACAATGTGTTCCTTTCAGGTTGAATTCCCACTCTGAATTATACATGAACAAAAATGAATGTCCAATGGCTTTGCCATGAAAAGATTATCATGTCAAATCCCAGCATTTCCCTTGCATATTTTTCTAAATGCCTTGTGATTTTGGAGCTCATGGGACACACAACATTTGCTCTGTGAGCTGTGTTATTAGAGAGGACAGGAGCATCTCTGCGGGACTCAGGGACAGGAGCTTGACCTGAGCACGTGGATGCAGGCAAGGCTGACTTTACATCCAGCAGAGATCAGTGCAGGATATATAACATAACCTCATAATAGACCTCTGGGCACTTAAATGTGTGTGTGAATATGGATCAGCTCAGTCCCATGAGAGAGTGCCCAGCTGAACATCACAGCCAGAGCAGAGAAGCAGACTGGAGTCTGCCCAGCCTTTCTGCCCACTGACAGATGATTTTTAAACCAGCCCCTGCATTCTCAGGGTGCTCTTTGGTTCCATGGACTCTGCTGCACCTGCTGACGGGCACAGAGGAGCTGGGTGCCAGTTGTTGTGCTGCTCCTCTTTCCAGCATCACACATAATTATCCATGTGGCTCCTGCATCCTTCATCAGTGCTGCTGCTGCTTGCTCCTACGTGTCAGTGCCACCTGGTCCCATGGCAGGGTGATAGACATGAACAGCCTGCCTGGGAGGAAAGGCAGAAGAGAGAAGGTGAATATGAAAAAACAGGAGGAAAAAAAAAGCATAGTGAGAGGTAGGCACGCATATATTTACAGCCTTGTTTGTGTTGCAGCCCCAAGGGGTGAGATATCCACTTCCTCTCCTCTGCTGCTGCTTGCTTCTCATGCAGTTTCTTGCACATCTTTCAGACCTGCTAAGAAGGACAGGAACAAGGTCACTTTTTCCTTGGCCAGGAGAAAAGCTGATGCACAGAGCTTCTGGCTGGCTCGCATGCCTGCAGACAGCACTCGAAATCTGCAGCGCCTGCACTTTCCCCAGGGATAGAAACTTAACCACTGCTCTGCACTTGCAATCTACAATACAAGGCTTTAGTGAGATACACCCAGTGTGACAATTCCAGAGCCCTGAATTACACAAAGGAGTCTCAAGTCTACATTCAGATCTGTGTGCAAATGGAATTACACACTGAATTACTGCTGCCTACCTGTTTCCTTACAGAATCACAATGAAAAAAAAAAGTGCTGGAGTACTGCTGCTTTATCTCAGAAAACATTTTAAAACCTATTACTTTGAGTAGTCATTCCCATTCAGCTACTACAGAAAATGGATGGTCCTGGGCTTCCCTGCTGAAGGTATTATTCCCTTGGGTGTAGCTGTTGATACTGTACTTCTTGTGTGTATGAGAGGAAAATAACTTCCAGCGCCCAGATCAATTCTGAATTGTAAATATGCAAAGGAAAAGCATTAAATTCTGCATAATTGTTGCACAAAACAATGTAAAGCTTGTAACATCCTTTGGAGCCTTCTGATCAAAAAAGCACAGAGGGGTAATGGCATCAACCAAGGTTTTAGTTGTTTCTTTATTTTTGAAGAGGATTATCATTGCTGCTCACACAGGATAAAAACTGAGCTGGAAACTGGAGACTTACAGTGACATTGCTGTCATATTTTAAGTGTCCTAAATGTTCTGTTTTATTACAAAAAAAAAAAAAAAAAAAAAATTGGGGGTGGGGAGGAACCAACCAAAAACCCCAACAACAACAAAGGAGCCAACCTCCAACTTCTGAAAGGCATATTGGTGTTGAATGTAGGGAAATGGATTTTTACTTTCACTGAATGCACCATAAATAACATTTGCTGCAGTTGAGCATCCTGGAATAAGCAATGGAAGAGGCTTTTTACTCAGCCCTTTGGTCCTACCATTCAAGTTTCTTCTGTTTCTTCCATTGCTGCACAACATGCTTTGTTTATTAAAAATCAAGTGACATAGCTGTTATGTTCCTCCTAATGCCAACCTACAGCTGTTTGTGCATTCTTGTTTAAATCCTTTTTGGCTTTTATTCAGTCTGTCCAAGAACAAGGCTAATTATTCCTGTAAGAAGATAAATACAGAAAGCAGTTTGCAAATTCTAACCCCATACCTATGGTAATCATTGTCATTGGCTTTTAATCCTTAGCACCATGAATTTCCTCCAGCACAGTCTGTGGTGATACTGCTGTGAATTAATTCTGTATTGTTCACCAAATTGTGAGCAAAATAGTGTTAGATTAGACCCATTGAGCTCTACTTACTATGGATGTGTGGTAGAATTTAAGAGACCAGAGTTAGGATAATTTTGGCTGGTTGATAAGTTATTTTAAGGGATGGCAACAGCACAGTTCACATTCGTTAGAATACAAATTGCAGCTCACTGATGACTTTTTCAAATCATCAATAAAATATTGTGCTTCCTCTCTGCTTCTCTGTCACACAAATATAAGTTATCTCAGTCTTTAGAAGCCACCTGGGAGAATTGCTTTTAGATGAAGGAATTAAAATAACCTCATCTGTTAAGGTTTATAAGCCACAAGGCTCTTGTTAGGAAACGTGCTGCCATGCCATGGTAGTTGTGCAGCCTTGTGCAAAAAGAAATGTTTCCAAGTCAGGCTGTAAACTTGCCCAGAGAGCAGGAGGGGCAGCCATTTGTCACCCATGTGCCATTCTGTTGTCTTCCCCACCGTTTGAATTTAGCCTAAATTCTTCTCAGGCATATATTGTTAGGGCACAGCAGGGAATTCCATGTACTGCCATGGCCTTCGAGTGCAAATTATCAGGTGCAGAATGAACAATTTTGAATATAATCTGAGACATTTGAAGCTCATTTAATGAATATAAGAATTGTAATAGAAGAAGAAAAGACACATTTATCTATAAAACTAGAAGATGCCTTCTGCATTCATGATTCTGTGAAACATCGTGGCCAAGTGATTCAGTGTATTTAGGATTTTTTTTCCAAAAAATTCAATTTATTTATGAGCAAAATAATTTTTAAGTTTAAAATTTCAGAAACATTTTAATAACATCTTCACATATTGCAAGTATCCATTTTTTTTTGCTGAGTGAAGGATTACTCTCCTTTCTTTCTTCTTTCTTTTTTAAGTGGTGTGGTTGGCTTCTTTTCATCTAGCTACATCTGTTACTTTTTATAAATAAGCCTTTTCTCCCCCTAAGGATCAAGCAGAACTTCTTCCAAGCCTTCTATTCTCAAGTGTAACTTCAGAAGAGCAGAAATAATAGCTTTAATACTTGGCCTTTATTGGCTAATTCAATAGCTTTATGTACTGTAACCGAGAAAGGTAAATGTAAGGGGGATTAGAAGGCAATGGGAGAAACTTTTCCTTTTAATTCTGACCCCAAAATAACTTCTCTGCAAAGGTCCATCTGGCCAAGGATCCAATCTCTGCCAGGAGCCAGGAGTCATTGTTTGGGGAAAATATTAGACAAAGAGCTGGTGGGGAGACAAGGAGTGTGTGCCCTTTGTTTTGGGAAGATAAGAATCTCCCACAGTGTTGCATCTGGATCTCCTTTTCCCACCTCATTTTATGAACTTCTTTCATCCATTTTAAGACATTTTATGGTTTTTACTCCATGAGCTCCATAACCACAGCTTTTTCCTCCATGGCCATACCATGGTCATGTTTTTTGTTGTCTATTAGCTCCCAGTAATGCAATCAATCATTCTAACCAGGCCAGGCACAGAAGAGATCCACACTGAATGTCTTCTTACACTTCTTTTCACAGCTGCAGGACCCACAGGCTCCACCAGACTTTGTGTGTTCAGGCTGGGGACTGTGCAAACTGAGAGATGGAGCTGGATGAGGGAGGTCACTCGTGCTCTGCACTGCTGTCATCCCTCAGCTCAGGGGGGATTTGTGGAAAGTCCCAGGGGGAGCTGGCAGCAGCTCACTCTGAGACAGAGGGAAATTCCTCCTCATCCTCCTGTTCTTCCTTGTCCTTTTGCCTTGTCGTCACTTGGTTTCCCTTGTGAAGAAGTGAATTTTAGCAGCTCTCAGAGTGATCTGAACTACAGCTTAGTTCTGCTGCCTAATTCAGGAGCTGACACAGGGTGGGTCTCATCCTTTCCAAGAAAGGAAACAGCTTTTTTGACAAACAGTTGTATATTTTGCCATATTCTTTGAGAATCATGGTAGTCATGAAAGTTTTCCTTCACTTAGATATAATTTATCATACAGAAAACTACATAGTTTATTTGGTTTTTACTTTCCACTTACTAACTACTCCCAAAGGCTGTAAATCCCAGCTTATTTAGTAGCACACATCTGGAGCTGATAATAGACAGCAGCATGAGTTCACTGGGGTTGCACTGTGAGAAATCCTTTGGGAATGGCTGCTGGTTATTATCAGTGACCTGAAGTGCATCAAGATTTAAAAAATAAAAGTGAAGTCTAACAAAGCAATGATGTGCCAATAAGAGCCAATATATCCACATTTATTCCTCTCTCCAACGAGCACATTTGCTGAGTGCTGTTTATGACATCTCCATAATGTAAAAGGTTTATGGTGAGGTCAGCAAAATTCATCCATCAAACTCAAGTCTTATTAACAGAACATTCTGAAAGATCCAAGTTTTATTTTTGGTCGTCAATGCCACTTTTCTCTGACTTCAGAAAAAGTAGTTCATTGAATTAAATGGTCTAAATCAGTTATGAAAACATCTCTTTGCTTTGGGGTGCTGTAGTATTTATTCTACTTTTTTTAATGCACAAGAAATATCTTTTTGAACTAGAAAGATAAATGAGGAAAGTATTACAAGGAAAATTGAATCTCCCACTCACCCTACAACTTTTTTTTTTTTTTTCCCACTCAGCTGCTGTCAAATATCTCAGCCTCGTGTGTAATATAATCCCAGATTTGGAGTGTACTAGTGGGTGGCCAAATGTACAGCACCAGTGGGACAGAGTCCTGGTACTGCTCTGAACCCAAGAGCTCCTTGTCCTTTCTGGTCTTTGTTACTTTTCTTTCCTTCAAGATGGTGTGAGATGATGCTGATATCAAATAGACATGAGCTTTTGAAAGAAAAAAAAAAAAGAAGATTTATTTTTAACCAATAGAAACTTGTGCAATCAGAGCTGTGTCTGCAAAAAGAGAGTGATTGTGACAAATTATAGCAATACAGATGTGGCCCTCTTCATTGAATTCTGTGCACAAGAAGTCTCAGATCAATAAGGAAAAAATAATTCAACCACCTGTGAATGCATTTTAAGGACAAATCCACAGATTGGGAAGTTTTTTTCTGAATCTCTTGATATACAAAGATTAAAATGCACATGGGCACAAAGTTGGGTCCATCCAGAGAGCATCCATCACTGCCAGTGAAAACTGTGCATTATATTTTCTGTGGATTGTGTAGGGGAAGGAAACTGTAAGATGGATATTATACATTAAAACATATGCCTAAGGCTTTTAATATATGATAAAATGCATCTTGATCTAAAAGATTTTCAAATAATTATCTTTCCTAAACAAACCACTGCTTTGATAGCTACAGGTTCAGAAAAGTCTGGCTTCTTGAGGTTGTCTTTTATATTCCAAGTGAGTTCAAAAGGTGTCCATTTTATTATAAGTTCTAAATTCTGTGCTTTGAACTCCACATTTACACTAAGCAACAGAAACGGCTACATACCCATGTTTGCATCCTTCATTAATAGGAGCTTGATGGAATTTCAGAGTGCCAAAATAAAAATGGAGAATTAATATGCATAGAAGTTGTAAATTTAATTAGCTGGTGTTATCAATTAAGCACACTCAGTAGAACTCCAGCAGGAATTTTGATTTAGTATATCTGCCAAAGAGTTGGACAAAATGCAGAATGAATATTCAATTAAAAACTGAAAATTATCAAATATTCAGGATTTTTTTTTCATTCAGTAATCTACTGGAACCAGTACAGAGGTAAATATTTATTCACTCAGAGTGATAGTGACCATTTTTGAACAAGCAGGGTGAGATCCTATAATTCTCCACTAATTATTATTAAGCATAAATGTTAATTTCTAGGTTTTCATCTAAGGGTAGAGAATTCATTTACTGGCATATTATAGGCATAGTGCTGCAAAATTAATTTATAAAGAACTCTTAACAATTACTGTGATCAACTCATAGGCATATTTATCAATTACTCTAAGAAATTAGAGATGAAATATTTATGTTGTATCTTCTGGTCATCCCTGTTTTAGTTCAGGATTACTCCCAGGAGTATAAGTTTGATGAGCCTTCCACTGTTTCCATTTGAAAATGAAATTGCCATTAATGGTATATTTAAAAATTCCCTTAGATTACAAAATACTGGCATAAATTCTAGCAGTTGGAAAAGTGAACTCGCTGAAGTGGTTTCACTTTTAACTGCTTCCTATACACTGAGTGAAAACCAAGATGATACATAACTTTTTATATTTTTAAGTGAAATAGGGAATTTTCTCAAATATAATAGAAGACCTTTCTAAAGAGTGTCCTTAGTTCTCTTGAAATGAAATTGAAATGCCTTAGACTTGCTCATTTGTCCCAAATTTCGACAAGCTCACTCCTCAGAAGTAACAAGGACCTTTTGCTTTGTTGCAATGATTTCTTTTAATGTCAGGACAGGTTTTTGTGTGAATGGAAGAAAGGAGAGGGAAAATGTGCACTTTGTGTCCTTTCCTGATAGTTTTTCCTTCTGGTTATGCTTCTTCCAGTTTTCCTCATTCATCTTCAGTCCCAACCATTTGGAGCTTGGGCCAAACTTCTCAGTTCCCAGGCTGCAAAACACCAAACTAGAAAAGGAACTTTTAATGCAAGTAACATTTCAAAAAGTAGAAGTAAGGAAAGGATAAGAAATTATGTTTTCTCACTGGATGTAAGCTACTAATTAAGCTGCTATCAGGAGTCTAGTCAAGCAAAAGGGCAATTTTAAAGTATAGCACAATTTAATGTGGTACTGGCAAGCATGATCCAAAAATTATCTGAAAGTCATTTTCTTTATCGTTATGCTGCTAGAATATTTATATTTCATTAGCATCACCTCTCTTAATTAACACTTCATACTTCAATTTTTGGTAGATCCAATGTGTCTCATCAGAGAGTACCAACTTCAAAAGGGAGTCTGTTATAAAATCCAAGTCTGTGAAAGAGGATTCTGATTGTATGTTAAACCTACCCCCTACCTACA
Source organism: Luscinia megarhynchos (assembly GCA_034336665.1). Taxonomy (NCBI): domain Eukaryota; kingdom Metazoa; phylum Chordata; class Aves; order Passeriformes; family Muscicapidae; genus Luscinia; species Luscinia megarhynchos. The sequence goes on from CM067570.1 coordinate 4,743,736, forward strand.
TTCAATAAAGTCAAGAAAAAAAATGCCTGCTGCTTTTTTTAATAGAGGTGCATGTCTACTATATTTTCAGCATAAAAAAAATAGAGTTATTCATGTATCAACAAGAAAATTGATAAATTACAGTTAAAGGGAATTCTGCCCTGAGTTACTGGCAAAAAAATAATTTGTATAATAAGCTTATATCTGTGTTGAGTAGCCACAGGGTAGCATACATTCCACCTTTTAAAATATTTACTCCACAGAATTAATTTTTTTCAAAGTGTTCCTTGCCCAAAGATAAACTAAAATGTAGAGAAATGTAGATAATAAGTTATAATATTCTTTTCTGGGAAAATATATTTTGTGCTGGTGAGGCTCCTGCACAAATCATCACAGTACCTGAGATCTTATTGCAAGGACCTCAACTTGTGGCCAGCATAATTATTGAAACTAAGCCCAAAATACCATCCCAGAACAAAGGACACTTGTCTTAATAGAAGATAATTATTCTAGTGACACCAGCTAGGAAAATATTTTACCACCAGCAAAAATATAAGCAAAATCTTGTATAGTAAAAAGAATTCTAATGTGATGTGGTATAGAATAGTAGAATCACTAAGACTGGAAAAGACCACTGAGACTATCGAGTCAAACCATTGGATGTATTTATTAGTGTTTTAAAGAATATTTCTGTGGTTTTTAAGATGTGATACCAATTAAACACAAAGTTTTACAATAAAGCTATCAATATAAAACATTTAAAAAAATGATAATAATACTTTGTGATTTAGGCTTCTTGGTTTGGAATCCCATGACAAAGAGGAACTTGTAGAACTTTTCCTGGTAAAAGCTGGGTCTCAGCACCCATCTCATCTTCTTGGGTAGGACAGGTATTTTTATTTGTTCTAGTGATTTCATGTCATGTGGTAAATATGGATGTTCATATTTAAGGAACTCTTCAGTTAAAAAAAAATATTTTTTACAAGAGGATTATAACTATTTTTTAAAAAAAAGAAACTGATGTTAAGGAATGAGTTTGTAGCAAACCGTTTAGAGTTGGCAATTAAATATTGCAGGATAGCATGGGAAGGATGAGAGGTTTTGTTTTATTCTTCCCTCAAGGATGAAATATGAATTATAATAGTTCTGCTACCAAAGTGTTAGATATAAGCACATTATCCCTGCCCAGGTACTATAGCCCTCTCTATTTCCTTTTCTTTTTGTAGATACCCAGTGGTTTTCCACTCAATTACTCTGTTTTAATGTCTCATTTTCTTATTTCTTTAACTTACTTATCTAGAATTTGCTCATCCAACACTCCTGTGGAATTCTTTACCACATTAATTTTGCTTTAGTTCACTTCAAAAGTAAAAGTAGATTAATTCTGCAATTATAGTTCTTATTTGCTTGACTTGTTGGCTCTTGGTGCTTTGCTTTGGGATGCACAGAACACTGAATTGTAGATTTGTTAAGTGCAGCATATTAATTTGAAAAAAAATACATAACAATCACAAGAGGACCTAGAAGTTCTGTTAGTAAGTGCAAAGCACTGAATCTTATAAAGTTAAGAAAAAAATTCAAACTATTTACTGGAAAGAAAACTTTGGAAAGAAAAAAAATCAAAAACCAACAAAACTGAATTTGCAAAGCTGGAGAGTGGAGTAGAAACTGGCCAAATATTTTATTAATTTTAAGGGGCTGGGTGGGGAGATGGAAATTATTTTGAAAGTCTTCTGGACAAAGTCGTGTGTCTCCTTTTTTGTGATGGAGCAGCCTAAGAACCAGATAATTCTGGTGGTCTCCCTTGTGTTCAAACTGTGGGATGGGGAGGATGGGACAGGGCAGATGGAGAAGTGCAGTTGGAGAAGAGCAGAATGTCAAACAGAGTTTTCAGAGATAGAAAATGGTGTTGAGTGAGTGGAAGAAGTGCTGGGATGGAGACTCTGGGATTTCAGACAGACCTTCCCTGGTGACATTGAGAACACCCTGGGAGAATTTGGAAGTAATTCTCTGTATTGATTCTGTGCTCAGTGTGGAAATGATTATTGTGTTTGTGCAGTAGCTGCTAAACATGCTAAGCTGTTTTATCAGCATCTCTTGGTTTTAATATTCTCAATGATAACCTTTGGCCACCAGAGTCCCTCACAGAGAAAGGAGTCCTAATCCCCCCTTGCACTTGAGTTGATTTCATTAACACATTTCCTCTCTGACTGACAGGCTCCAGTCATTAAATTATGAAATCCAAATTAACCCCAGGCTCTGTGTTCTGTGTCATTCCTTGTCAGGCTCAAGGGAAACCAGCCCAAATTATCCATTGGCTTTTTTTTTTCCCCCTACAGATTAGAGTATTTGAAACAGGGACAGAACTATATCTCTCATCTGTTCTGAAAAAAAGCTTTGATGATTTATTAGAAACAACTTTAAACAGATCAAAAATCAGGTTTAATTATAGTGACTGTAGAATTAGGAGTACTGACCAATTTGAGAAGAGCCCCTGAATGTCCACACATTTGCTTCCTGCACAAGAGGTACTAAGTTCTTATTTTTTGCACAATAAACCCAACATGGCTCTGAAGAGCTGCTGCAGCATTAGCCAGTCTATTTTGCAGCCATTTCTATTCACAAGGGGGAATAAAAAAATCATCCAACTTCTAAATTCTCTAAATGAGGTCTTCTGCCTCCCTTTCTTTGAAAGAAAATAGAAAGCTTGTTGCCTGGTAGAGCTCAGCTGGGACCTGTTACCTCTGAGTGATTAGGAGAACATGCTTTGTGCCCACTCTTCTCAGTCAGGGAGCACTTTTCTCCTTTGGGGGAAAAAAAAAAATAAAAATGATGGGACAAAGCTATTGTTACTGACCAGCATTTTTCAATCAGGTCATCTCATCCCTTTTTAAAAATCTAAAGAATATTGCAGCTGCTGCCAGTTGTTCTTCTTGAAGGGCTTTTGAATGGTATTTCATTAAAGGAAGAAAAAAAGAGATTGTATCAAGGGATACGGTAATTCTTGCAAGAGATGGGAGATCGTGGAAATACATTAGCTTTTTTATTTTTCAGCTGTAATTGTCACCTTACCAAGTCTCTTAACTTGGGAATTTTGGTGTTCTACTAGTTGTTTTTTTTCCAGCTTTTAGTTGCTTTTCCACAGATTTTTATCAATACAAACCTTTTTTATTTGCTGTCTCTGTCTTCAAAGAATGAAATTAAATAATTTAATCTGAAGGCAATTTCTTTAAATATGGAATTAAATTGCAATTTAGCTAATAAATATTTGCTTATCATTGTATATTTGTCCATTAATTGTGGAAAATAAAACCAGAGGTGGAATCATGGGAGACATCAGTGTCTTTAATATGGACTTTGACATTTATGGATTTTTTTCTTCCAGTTTTGAGTCATGCTTTGGGTATGAACAGCAGTATTTTTGTAGTGTGTATGATCCAATAATCTATTTTATTAATTCATTGACCTGCCTGACACAGCCATGCTTGTCCTGTGTGACTCTTCCAGTGAAAATAGGAATACTAAGGTCAGGGTAGGCTTCCTCACATGGCTTTGCCCCCGTTGGTTAATTTAATTTACTTTGTGTGTGCTGTTTATGAGCACAGTCAGTCCCCCTGCCTCCCCTCACCGAGCACCGGTGTCTGTGTCACCACGCAGGAATTTATGGGAGCTGCTTTACCCTGGAAGCTGGTAGCAAGTTCCTTGAATTTCTCAGAAACATTTTCAAGAGCGACCATAAATTTTCCATCTGCGGAAGAGCACGCAGCAGACACCCACCCTGTGACAAATGGTGCCATCTGAAAATGTGAAGTTACGATTGTCGTATTTTAAACCGCGCAGTTTTGTGCCGAGCGGGGAGATGCGCAGGTTGGGTGGGTATGGATGTGTGTATGCTGCATCTCAGGATATTCAGGGGAAGTGGTGGCACTTTAAGTTATCCTCCTGCTCCATTGCAATGCTGATGGAGGTTGGAATAGGCTGCAGAGACCTGGGTGGAGCATCCTGGGGTTCAATAGCAGAGCCTTCCTCTGTCAGGCACTTCCTCTGCTACGATTAAGACAAGCATTTGCATAGTCCCTATTTTCCAAACAATCTCCCTTCCCCTGGCTTTCCCAATGTGTCTGGTGCTGCACAGACCCGTGACCTCCCCGTGCTGCCTTCTGGGTGTTTGACAATCGGCTCTGAGTCCATCAGGCTGCCTCAATTGTGGAGCAGCAGCCGCCAAAGAGCAACTCGACGCAGCGGTATCAGCCTCATTAGCAGCAATAATGGGCTCTTAGTGCACTCTTGATTCTCCTATGATTTTAATGGCACAGCTTTCCCCACAGGTTTTTTTTGTATGGAGAAAGCATGAAGTCAGAGAACTTTTGTCGCCAGTAAAATATGGAGGGGTTGCAAATACACATTTCTTATTCTCGAGGTGTCGTTCTCTTTGTTCCGAGGAGAGCACCATTGTCAATAAAAAAAAAAAAAATAAAAAAAAAGAAGGTGTTTGATGAGAGATTTTCATTAGAAAACCGAATTTGAGATATTCAGGTCAGGAAGAGCACACTGTGATAGTCAGCATTCGGTTTGAACTTCTGAATGTTGGAAGGGTTTTTGGAGGTGCTGCTTGAGAGAAAGTAAATCTCTGATCTTGGATGGTCTCTCAATTTATTAAAACCCTGAATGCACTAATAAAGGCACTTCAGAGAACATGATACATTGTAAAAAGTTAGGAAAAGTAATATGGGTCCTTAGAAGTTCTCCATACGAATTTTTGGAAATAGTTTTGGATGTAGTTGTATTTTCCTTATAGCTGAGCCTGGTAGGCAGCCGGGAGCTGCAGAACAATTGGAGTTCTTACTGGTTGACACATTGCTGGATTTTGCTGGTATGATTTTAATTGGGAGTCTTGTTACTAGTCCTTTCATCCAAGTATAATCCCAGTTTTGTTCTCATTTGTATTGGAATAAAGACCTGGGTTTGCTTTTAAAAGGTGACGTGTGAATTTTGGCACATCTCTGCTTGATACTCTACCTCATTCTTACAAGGAAATTGACTTTCCTTTTTATTTTTTTCCTTACTCCTAGTAGCTGAAATTGCTATGATGATTATCAATTTTTAAAACTATTTTAGGGTGAATCCCAGAGGTCAGCCAAGTTCTCCTTCCTTACAGCTGGGTGGATCAGAATAGTGCAGTCACAGGTGGTAGCAGCAATGTAGTGTAGATGCATTAGGAGCAGAAGATGCAATAGTAAAGTAAATGTAATTCTTTACCATCTATTCCTATGCCTGTGCAGCCACCATGACACTTGCTGTGGTTTTTAAAGACAAGAATTGCTCTGCCAAGAGGAAAGAGCTGTAGGAATGAGTGCCTTTTCAGTAAAATATTGTGGGAGCCCAAACCTTACATGTCCTTCCAGGGACCTGATGAAGGGAAAGTGGTAGACTTCTCCTGCACTCATTTTGGGACAGAAGATAACTAAACACATCACGCCCCCAGGTCTGTAAAACACATGAACTGTGGCAATCTGACCTCAGAGGGAGCAGACATGGTGTTAATACCGTAGCATTTCAGCAGAGTATAAAGATACATCCACTTGCACAATCAGTGGGATGTTTTCCCTTTGTCTCTGCAGTGCTTGCATCCCCTCAGAAAAATCTGTTCATGTTGTTTGCAGACCAACCATGTCAGAAACAAAGAACTTGATCATTGTTAGTTTTATTTATCAGAATCAAGAGGATATGCATGAATCCTACTTGAGTCTTCGACAGTGAATTTGGTTTTTTTCCCAAAAGGTAGCCTGTATTAACTGCCCTAAACTTACATCAGTGAAGAACAAAAAACCTGCTAAGTTACGTGGGGATTTTTTAATGTTGTCTCTTTATTTGTTTGTTTTTAATAAATGTTTCCATTATCTCAAAAAAAACCCCCAAAAAACCCCCACAAATGGACAAGTTTGATTGAGGGGGGTATCTAGTAGGAGCTACTTTTATTTGAATAATGGAGCAAATTGTGTTTGAAGGAAAGCTAAAATTTATGTTTCTTGACTATTTTTTCAAGCTCTTAAAAAAAAAGTTTGTTTTCCTTAGTTGCACTAAAAGCTATTAAAAAACTGTATTTCTCTCCCTGAAAAAAGGGTAGGAGGTGGGATATGCTATATTATCTAATTTACACAATTCGTTTTTTATTAATTTAACCATTCAGAGTTGTTTTTCCCCTCATATTTTATCGTAATGGTTGTGTATGTGAAATGAGTTGAAGCTTTGCAGTAAAACTGTAGAAATATTTCTTACACCAGCAGCTAATATCCTGCAGCTCATCTGCATCCTGTACCTGAATCACCTACTGCAGTGACAAGTAGAGCAAGTGAAAGTGAAATAAAATATAAAATATAAAATAAAAGAAGCTGCTTGCTGCAGTTGAAAATATGATCTATAATTAGCATCACTTCTAGGTCCCACAACAGCTTTTATGTCACCTGAATAATAATAAGCATTTTCTTCATAAATATTCCATAGGACTTTATTGGTAGACAGATATTGTTCCTCAAAATCTGAATCAGGTCTGGAGCTTCAGCTGTGCTGAGGACATGACATAACCAATAAGTGGTCACTGTAGAGAAAAGCAAGTTTTTGGGAAATGCTGCAATAAAAATCATATGATGGTGTTGATACTTTCAAAAAGTGAACACACAGCTGAAAATCCTTGCACAAATAACTGTGCTAACATCTGTTTACTTGTTTCTTTTGAAGCTGTGTGGGGAATGGTTATATTTTTGTTTCTTTTATAATTTTTAGTTGTTCTTGCTTCAATAGCTGGTTTCTTTGCCTTGTAAATTTACAAAATAGTCACTTGCTCTTTGCCTTCCAGATTCCTTTTTTTGGCTCAAACCCACTGTTCTGTAGATATATTCACATTCATATAATGACAAGGTTTTTCAAGCAAACCCCGTGCACAACTTCATGTAACAAAAATAAGCTCCAAACCTAAAAACTTTCTGTAAAATAGGAAAAGGAATATCAAATAGGAAAAGGAAAATGTATGAAATACATGTGCAGTATCACTATAAAGATGACTTGTATACTCCTGAGCCTCTTGCTGCAACTTGTGACATCTTTTATAGAAGTGTCACCTTTAGGAGGCTATTTTTGGCAATGATGTTTCAGCATGGGATTGTAAGGGTAACAGTGGGTATTGGATATATCCTCCAGAGATCACCTTCACACTGCCTCAAATATTTCTAGGTGTATGAAAAAAGTGAGCAGTATAACTTGCTGAAGAGCCCTGCACACTTGTTTTATTCTTTCTCATAAAACCAGATTCAGTAAAAACTTGGCCTGAATCTGCTATAATTTTCAACAGGATTCAAAGCCATTACTTTCTCTGGATAAACAGCAGTTAGTGCAAATCTTAAATGTACATATAGGGAAATATTCAGGCTCTGTACCATTTGTCACTTGCAGAACAGCTAAAGCAGCAGAGAGGCACAGCCTGTGCTAGGAAAAAACCCTTTATACCTAGCTAGTCTGGAATTAGCCAACTGTCACTTTCCTGAGCCAGGAATAGGTGGAAGAGGAGTCAGTGATAAAACTTAACTGACTCTTAGTTTTTCTTCTTTCTTCAAAGCGTGTGAAGCTGTTCCATGTTTCAGGAGCCCGCGGGTTCCGGAGGGCTCGCTGCGCACGAGCCGTTCAAGGAGCTCTGCAGACTCTGCTAGCTCAGGCTTTGACGTTTCCATGGCTTGTGGAGAAGTCAGTCATTACAGACAGGCTGCTAAATTATGGAGGCAATTTTTATCTGCCAGTTCTTTGCTTCTATTGCTTTCTATAAGCTTCAAGAATATTTGAGGGGAAAAGTATTGGCGTACTTGGTTGGCTGAGTGACTCCCTGAGTTACTTACAGCCTTTCATTCCCAGGCTGTTCACAGATTTCTTATGTTGGCCTGGACCCTTTTTGGCCACTCCAGCAGGTAGGCTGATCTCCAGCTCATTTTACAGCCAGTTCTAGGAGAAAAGAAACCTTCTTTTGCCATTCCTCACACAAAATCCATTCTGAAGATTCCTTATGGAGCTCTGCTTCTGTCTTTGCAGTGCTCTCTGTGCACAGCCTCCAGTCATGGAGCAGAAGAAAAATGGAGAGACAGAGAGAATTTTTTAAAAGGGGATGCAAATACTGTGACTTTCTGCTTTATTGCTTCCTTGGTACATTCCCTGTCAGAATTTACCTTAGTAAATAACTCTATAACTCTATATTTAGAAAGCAAAGTATTTTAGCAAGACATAAGACTCAGCACAACAAAGTCTATTTAAATGCAGCATAATTGAAATGTCAACATAGCCATGAAATGCCTCAAGGTGTTTCTTTGGTGAAGGTTGGATATGACAGAGAATAGATGCTTGAATTCTGTGGTGCAGAAAGAGCCTTTTTGTACTCAAGTCCAGTCTCACACTCACCTTATGGAATGTTTGCAAATGCTTGGCTGCCTCTGTGGTCCCTGCCCCTGCCTCCTCCAGGAAACCCGACAGTTCAGAGAAGGTTTTGGGCTCAGAGAAGGGAAGAGCTGCTGGTGCTGTGGAACAGGGAGTGTTTCCTGCAGGGGCTCCCAGCCTTAGCCTGGAGCTCGTGCCCCACTTGGCAGGACTTGCTCAGTGAGTGCCCAAGCACTGTGGGCATGTGTTGGGAATCTTGTTTCTCCCAGGGTGAGGGTTGATTCTCCATTCAGATTCTTCTAGGGTGACTTGAAAGAAGACAGCAGCATCCTACATGAGCTGCTCTCATCCCCTCTCTCCCCCACGAAGAGCAAAGAATACAGAGTACCATTAAAATGTTTTTTTTCATCTTCCAGATTTTTAAAAATTAAGCAGTGGCTGTGTGTTAGTCTTTTCTCAGGCAAGTCCTCTGCTTGGTGACCCATAAATCATGCTCCTGGAAGCAAGCTGCTTTGCTGGCCTTGCCATGGAAGGGAAACCTCCGTGGTGAAGGGGACTCCCAAGCAGCAGTGCCCTCCCAGGCTCCAGCTGGTGCTGCTGAGGATGGGCCATGGCACAGGGCCCAGTGTGGCTGTACCAAGTGTCATCTGTGTGTATCCCAGTCAGCACTCTGGCTCCAGTCTCACCCTGCCTGTGTGACACAGCTTTTCTTAGCAGTTGATAGACAGAGAAGACCAATCCATGTGACTCTTGCTTTATGAGGCACCACAGGTTTTTTTAAGAGGTTAAGCTCAGTTTGATCTTCATCAGCAAACTGTGATTTCAGAAGGAAAATGAACTTGACAACTGTTTCAACAACCTGGATGTTTATGTGTCTTCGGTTAATGCCTAAAGTCAATATTTGTTAAGTCTGATTGATAAAAATATGTGCCTTTCATCAAGGTCAAATTAATTTGAGGAAATTTGCTTTTGCTTACCATGCTGCTTTTACACAGAATCCCTTGTCAGACTTTGCAAAAAACTATGCAAGCATTTTCTCATTTAAATTATGATTATCTTCACTATGAACTTCCCTGAGAACACCACCTCATTTGAATGTGTCTTTTTTTAAAGGATGCTGCAGATTGGATTCCAATTTAGACAGGTGATAAATTACCTGCCTTGACCTAATTCATTAACTTTAATGGTATTTGAAGTCTTTATTTTATTCAAGATCCTCCAATAGACTTGTCTTATAGACATCTTTATAATAATGTCCATTCATCAGCCACTTAAAGGACATCACTTGAAACTGGATGTGACTGTGAGGATACAGATTTTTTTCTGGGTTGTGTTCTGTTCAAGCATTCCTTGGATGTTGCAGGCTACATCAGGCTGACTTTGCATGAGCCAGTGAGGCTTGGGAAGGAGTTCTGGAGCTGTGTGTTAAATATGTATGGCTGGATTTATGTAAATTCAAAATTCATCTCATTAAAGTTGAAACTGGTGCTTTCACAGGGTACATCCACACCATATGTTGTACCACAGATCTGGAGTTTCCCTGTGGGTTACAGAGGAGGGCTAAGTAATGGCATCACTTTGGAACATCCCTCAGGGGATGGCTTTGTGGGACAGAGATGGAGGATTTTCTCCAGATATTTTAAGTATTACTTTAAGTTGCACTATTGCAAATACAAAAGCCTTGCTGTGCCACAATGAAGTTAATTCTGAAAAGAAGAAAACAATCCTCTATAGGTGTGTGTCTAATGCAGATTCCTCTTGTGATCTGCTGAATTCTCTTAAAATGTGGGTCTCTTATAAGGTGATTCCCATTGTATGCTTCTGGAAATGGATCAGTTCAGGAAAGGGAAACATGACAGAGCTGAAAAAGGATTTAGCACCGAAACTGGCGTAGCAAACCTAAAATTTTTTTTGTCATCCACAGAACCAATTTTCTGTCTCATGTTAAAAGCAATGCATGTGCAACAACTACTAGCACTACACTAAAGAAATCAGAAAAGCTGCTTGTGAACTGACATTTAACCACTGAATGCTACTGGATTTGTCCTCCTCCTCCTGAGTCTGGGGAGAGATGTGTGGAAGGACTGTGAAAAAGCTGCAGGAGGAAGTGGGAATTGCTGTCTCCTCATCACTCTGAGATGAGGCAGATACACACAGAAAAAAAACCCGAATAAAAACAAAAACAAAACCTGATTAAATAAATGAAAACTGTGGCATTTGCAAAGCTTCAGATGATGGCAGGATGGAACCATTTGGTGGTAACCTGTCCTGAGGGGATGTTGTCCCACAGCTGCCAGAGGAGTAGGTGTGCCTGGAGTTCACTCACAGTAGGTGTAAAGCATGAAACAAAAAAAAACAAAAAAAAAAAATCAGATTTGATGTATCTTGAATAGTTTCAATTAATTCTGCAGGTATAATCAGGTAACAGTGAAGAGTTTTCAATATTGAATTTTGTGATCTGACTTTTCCTACAACCTCATCAACAGAAACAAGAAAGGAAAAATGCTGCAAAATAACAATTTTGCATTCTGAGACCTTTCCTCTTTTAAATGTGGTAGTGGAATTGTTTTTCCCAGTCATGTGAAGAATGCTGTGCATTTTTCTTTTAGTTGGATATGCCCTGTCTTTTAGAGGCAGTTGAAAGAAAACCCTTTTGTTTCTGGTTTCCTTTATTCTGTGTGCTGGCTTAGAGCAGTGAAAAAGTTTGGGAGAAGTAGAAAATGCTGCTTTTTGGAAAATAATTGAATGTATTCAGAATGGAGAATGTTTGATGGTGTGGTGGAGGGAGGGACAATGAGGAGAATGGAGCAAAATTAAAAACTTGAGCGATATCAAAAAGACTTGTCCAAAACAAGGCAAAAAAAAAAAAAAAAAAAAAAAAAAAGCTAATAAACTTCACAGAATAAAGCAAGATTTTTTTTTCTAAATTTGAGTACAGCTTTTGTATTTACATTGTTCAAAAAAGTGAAGGTGAAGTGTACACATTTAAATTTTGCTGTTGTTACAAATGCTCTCCCAATTTAATGTTTTCGTCATGAAGAATTTAATTATCCTGCAACCATCCTAATTCATTCCTTCTTTAACTGTGTCTTTATTTTCACAATAATCAAGTAATCATCTATTCAGATTTTTTGCTTTATAGAGTCAGTAAATAAATAAATCATATCTTCCATTTTTTTTATTTTTTTTAATGTTTTCTTGTCTATTCCAATTTCATCTTTAACTTTGGGTATGCTTAAGCTTTTGCTGGTAACAGGGAATAGCAAGGAGATAATTAAACCCTAGGTTTGTTTCGGTGATGTTTCAGAAATGTGTTTGAGTCTGTCTCTTCACACATAAGGACATAGCTATCAAAACCATGCAAGCAGTACCATTTTCCAGGCACAAGTCCAGTAGCAATAATGCAAAATATTGTAGACAAGATGTTTGCAGCCTGCTTTTGGTTTAGTATCACTTTTCAGGGAAGAAAATGTTGATTTTCTAACTGTGCATGTCTTGTAATCGCTTTCCAACTCCCAGTGGGATCAAATTTTCTAGAAATGCTGAGAGTACTTCTCTCAGTGGAGAAAAAGTCTCTTTGTAGTCTGAGCATCCTCTGAGAAGTTCTGCTACCAAGTCAAGCAAAAGAGAACATCTAATCCCACCTAAAGATGTTCCACAGCTGGAAAAGGCTTCCTGCATTCAGGGAGCTCTTCCAGAGGAAGTTTTGTGTTATTTAGTGATAAAAGCTGCTCTGGAACTCTCTGGCTGCATGACCAGGAGCTCACCAACACACAGCTGTGATTCAGGAGGGAGCTTTGCTTCTTGTTCTTTGATCTGGTCAAGACTGCACAAGAGAAAATCAAAATAAGGCATTTTGTCCAATTTCAAAACCATTTGAAAGGGTAAAACACAATTCTTTTTGAAAGTTCTTCAAATGGCACACAAAGTTTATAGCATGCTGAAAGCAGTCTCCTGTAAGAAGCCTTTACAGAGGAGTAAATGAATCTTTTCTTCATTTTTCCAAGCAGTAAGATCTTTATCTTTCAATGTTAATACTAGTTAGGAGAACCCTGTAACCTAGGTCCTTTAACTATCTATTGCAAAATATTGATTCTGTATTTAATAAATATAATATAATGAAGATACATACATAATTAAAGGTATTTTGGCAATATTTTGTCTGAAAATTTTGTTGCAAATAGTTTTTTAGAAATGTCAACTGTAAATCTAGATTTTACTTATATAAAATAGAGAGATAACAGTATTGGAGTAGTCTTAATGGTGCACTGTTATACTGAATAATTTCATTTCCAAATCGTCCTAATCTTACAAAAATTCAGTCTCAGATGTAAAAAAATAGCTACAAATAAAAGCTAAGGTGATGCATTTGTTGATTAACTTCATAATTTGGATGTAGGTGGCTTTGCCTACTGAACCTACATGGGTAGAGCTTAATAGTTATTTAAGGAGGAAAGAATGAGGTTCTCTCCCAAACCTGGAATGAGCCAAGAGCAACTGGAGTTAAATCCATCTCTTGAGTTTTTACTTGAAGAAATTGTGAAAAGCTACACTATCCTAGTGTACATGCTGTACTTTATGGAGAGAATATCTCAAAATAATGTTTGAGAGAAGCAGTGATCTTCACCAAAACTGTATTCATTGTCTTAAGCAGCCAAGCCCTTGGCACAGTTGGACTGTTCTCTGAAATAATCAGAAGATTTAGGAAAAGATTCTGAAAAAAAAAAAGAAAAAAAAAAAAAGAAAAAAAAATATATAGAAACAGATTTTTTCCCCCCTCTCCTTTTCCTTTTTTTTTTTTCCCCTTGAGAAGCCAGGGAAGAGTCAGGTTAACTTCTAATGTGCCAGAATATAGCAGCTGAATTTTGAAGTAACACATGAAGCCGTTGTGTAAACACCTTGGCAATTCCATATTTATTCTCAGGAGCTGGAAATAGGGCTGATCTTTGTGGTGCCCTTCAACCTCCAAGGCACGTCAGCTGAGTCTCTCATTTTCAGTGTTATCCTTTGCAGCTGTGACTCCAATAATCTCAGGCTGTGGAATGCTGAAATTGGCTCTGAGAATCATCATGTTTTATTAACTTTTTTGTCAGCCTTTTCTGTTTGTGGCCCAGAGAATGAAGCAAGGTGCAGAATACAGGGATTAGTTTTATTTACGTTATGGCCACTAATAAAATGTGTAAATGACATCTCCTCTGAAAAACTGCATTTTTCATTTCCTTTACATGCAAAGGTACATGCAGCTACATAAAAATATAACTGTACTTGATCATAAAAGCTACAGGTGGCTGAAATGATTCATCACTGGAGTTTTCTGTTCACCAGTTCTTTGATTTATAGGATGGGAAAAGGGAAGAGTTTTATTTTGGGCTCTAAAGACTTGAAATGCTTTGACAAAAAAAAAAAAATCTGAAACAACAGCTGGAGAACTTACAGTGAAAAAAATATTGAATGACATTATCCTATGTAAAATATCCTATGTAAAATCTCCTATGTAAAATTTAGGTTTCCTGTATATATTATGTGTGGCTATGGCAATAATGTGCATGAGCTATAAAGATGCCCTGGGTAGGTCTCTGATTGCAGCTGAATGAAGAAATGAATGAAAAGGAGCTCTTGGCCTTCTGCTGCCTTCAAACTCAATGCCACTGAATCAACCACACATTGCCAAAGGCTAGGGGCTCATTAGTTGGGTAAAATATAAGAAATGCAACAAGGGAAGATGAGTCATGGTGAAATGGCAGCAAGTGTTGCCATAGTCTGCAGTGGTGCTGCTGCTGATTGTGTTTTCAGCTGGTGCTTTGAGTTTGGTGATTCCAGAAAAGTTATTGCTGAGCAATCCCAGCTGGATGCCCGGTGAGATGACACTGAATCACCAAACATGAAATTGTGTGTGTTCTCCCAAACACTGGGACAGCAGGTTTGAGTCACAGTGATTTCCTAGGCTTTGGGATTTGATGGTTCCCATTTCCTGGCTCCTCTGGACATGTGCATTTCACAGAATCACAGAATGACTGGCTTGGAAGAGACTTTCAAGATCATTGAGTCCAACCCATGCCCTAGCACCTCAACTAGACCACATCCTGTCTTTTCTTAAATACATCCAGCCTAATAATATATTTAATATAATAATTAATATTTAATATTTAATATATAATATAATAATTTCTAATGTCCAGTCTATATTTCCCTTGGCTCAGCTTAAGGCTGTGTCCTCTCATTCTGTCAGTGCTGCCTGGAGAAAGAGACCAACCCCACCTGACCACAGCCACCTTTCAGGAGTTGTAGAGAGTAAAAGGTCACCCCTGAGTCTCCTGTTCTCCAGGCTGAACAACCCCAGCTCCCTCAGCCCTTCCTCACAGGGTTTGTGATCCAGGCCCCTCACCAGCCTTGTTCCTTCTCTGGACGCACTCGAGTCTCAGTGTCCATTCTAAACTGAGGGGCCAGAACTGGACACAGCACTCAAGGTGTGGCCTCACCAGTGCTGAGTCCAGGGGGAGAATGGCCTCCCTGCTCCTGCTGGCCACACCATCCCTGATCCAGGCACACCAACCTCTCACACATGTGTGAGATGGTGACACTATGAGTGAGAAATGCTCAGGGAAGCACCACCAACAGTACCTTGGGAACTGGCAATTTGAGTTATTCCAGGGACCAGCAGCAATATACAACTTAAAGCAGAATTTATCACTAATTGTTCACTTCCAATGGGATAAACACGCTCCAAAACCAACTTGAATCCCACCCTGCTTGCTGAAAGGAAAAATTCAGATGTTCAGCCTCTTTAGCTGTCTGAACACCTTCTTGTGAGGGAGTGTATCACTTATCGTAGCCCCTGCTGCAGTCCAGGAGTACATATGTCTGTCTCCTTGGAATAAAAGCAGCCAACAATTGAATAAGAATTTTATTTCTCCAGTAATTTTTCCTTACTACCAGTTTTTAATTTCGCTTCTCACCTAAAGTCCTTTCTGTTATCCTTCACTGGGTTCAGTTTGCACATAAACAACGTTCACTAACTGAATGGCATGTTTGGTTCTCTGGAAGCTGCTGCTATTTTTGTAATTGATTCCAAGTCCTTGGCTGAGTTTCCAGCAAGGCTCTGCCTCATGAGCCTGAGGTTTCTGCTTGGCATTTTTTGAGGATTTTATCTGTCAAGTGTGGTTGTGTTCAAGAAGAGAAGCAATTTCTGAGGTAGTACTTCCATGAAGAGGCATGAAATTGGGTGTTGGGAAAAGCTATTCTAGGTGTCTTTTGTGATTTCAGAATGATTTAATTATGTTTTTCCACATAACTACAAACTGAGCAAAGTAAATAAAGATGCCAACTTTTTTTTTCTCCCTTTTTCTTCATGCTTCTCCCCCTCAAGTATCGGTAAAGAAAATTAATAATCTTTTGGACTCTCTGCTATGTTTTAAAAGTACCACACCTTTTCTAGCTCTGTTGCACTAATATCTACAACACTAGATGAGGAAACAGTGCAAAGAGAATCTAATTACCTCAACATTAGCTAGATTTCCAGACCAGCCCCTGAGAGGCTTCCTAACATCCCCACCAGGGCCTGCTCTGCTCCTGCCAGCAAATTGCTGCTCTGGTGTCCAAGCATTCCTCAGACACTGAACTGCAATTTGCTTACAAGGCTGAGAAATTGGGAGCTAATTCTGGAAATGCATTTTATACAACTAAGTCCAGACTACTAGAAAGCCCAGGTGGTCAGCTCCTGCTGACTTCTGCACCTCTCTGTAGCTTATCCATTCTGCCATTCACAGACTTTATCTCTCCCTGCTTTCATCTTTGGCCTTTTAACATGTGCAGTATTGTCAGGCTTTATATTTCATTAGACACACACTTAAAGATTATTATGTGGACCTCAATGAACATGTATTCAATACCATGAAAATTGGTGTATTGAATGGTATTGAAAATGCCTAAGACTATAAACAGGTTTACATTAGCTTAAATAAATGTGTATTCTTCTCACAGCTATTCTTTTAAATTTATATTTTGTATCCAGGTTAAAAAACAGATAAATTACTCTCTTCAGTTATGAAGTCATTTACCCAGTTTGTTATTTCCCATGTGAACTTTCCTTTAGCTTATGCTTGTGTATGGCAGCCAAGGTATAATAAAACAGCAAAAGGTCAGGATAATGAGCCATTTCCATGGGTGAAACCAATATTTCTCTACATGCCTCCTACCTGCTGATCTCATCTTTTAAAGTGTTGTGTGATGCTATGGCTGAAGAACACCACATAAAACAAATTATTTTGAAGCTGAGCCAAATATTGTAGGTCAAGATTCAGGCGGGCAGAGATTTCAATAGTACATCCTTGAAAAATAAATTTATCCATGAACTGGGTAGGGAGATGCTGTTCAGTAATATTTTGGAGATGGCTATACTCAAGTCTGAAAGGAAGTGCTGAATGTTCTGGAAGATTTTATTTCCTTATATAACCTTTGTTTTATTCTTGCAACATTCCTTCTTCTCTCTGACTTTGATATGTTAGAAATGACAAGGGAAAAAAAAATCTGTCTTTCCTAAGTAATATCTTACCACTTAGGAGCAGCCTGAACTTACTCAGCACGACGTGCCCATTTTCACTGAACAATAATCACAGCGAGACACCTCTGGTTGTGTGCAGACTGTCAAGCAGATTAAACAAGATATGTAATTTTCCTGTAATCATAAAACAGACAAACACGTTGTAATGTCTATTTAAAATAACAAATTAAGTTGTTCAGCAACTGATTGCCAACACAGAGACAGTGATGTGGGGAAAGATACAACAGAGGGTTGAGATGCATCAGGTGAGTTTGTGAAGTACAGTCCATGTGCCTCCATGCTCACCTTGAGCTGCTCTTTTCCAAGTAAAACTTCCTGCATCTCTTGTTGCTGCAGGCCAGGGTTTTTCCTGCTGATGGGGCTGTGTCTTGGGTTTTTTTGGATTTTTTTTGTTTATTTTTGGTTTTGTTTGTTTGTTTTTGTTAGGGTTGGGATTAAATGTGTGAGACGGTATTTTTTTGTTTGGAGTTAAATGTTTATTAGTTTTATTGATTTTATATTATAGTTTTACAAACCTTGAGTTTTACAGTATTTTAAGCTAACTGTACTTTTCTCTTTAGAAGGCCCTTTAAGGGCTAATTGTTTAATTAAGAAATGGCACTTAAATTATTTTTACTTTTAACTCAACAACTAACCACTTGTGGCTTGCAATGCTGACTTTTATCTATTTGCACAATAGTACACAGACTCATGAAGAAAAAGGACAAACTTTTGCCTTAATATTTTTGTTTTACTTTTTATGTATTACCATGTTTTAAAACTTTAAATTCTAAGTTTTCCACCATGTGATATTACATACTTCTATTTAAATTACACACCTATGAGCTTAGTTTTATTATTTAATTTTGGAAGTCTTCTCCATGGCTTCAGGTCAAAAGCAGTGTTTTCTTGGGGGTCAGTGCTTGTCACTACAGAAAGTCTAAAATTATCAGTTTCTAGGGTTCCAACATCGCTGAGCTCTGACACAGTATATTTTTTAAAATAAATTATAACTAACATGACAAAAATCTGGTTTTTAAGCTTTACATGACAGCATTGTCCTCCCAGAAGTTGTTTAGGAGAGGGCAACAGGACTGCCCAGTTGTTTTTTGAGCCTCTGGGATGCTCACACATCACAGCCCATCAGCCTTTCCTCCACAGGATGCACCAGTTGCTGCATCAAGTGTTCTCAGGTTGAATCAATACTGCTGGGAAAAAAGCTCAATTGCCTGATGATTATAATAATGAAAAAGGGTAGAAATCCAGCAATCTGTTAATTAATTTTATCCAGTAACTATTTTATGGAAAATTTAGGAGCAGTCTGGTACCCAGGACAAAGCACCATCTTCAAACATCATTTATCTCCCTCTGTATTAAAAATATTATATTAAAACTCCAGTCTTAGGAAAAGATTCTGCCCTCAGGAGTTTGAGCACATGCAATTACCTATCAACAGTCCTAATTTAAGCCTCTCAGCTATGTGAAGGAAAAGTTATACCCAGGACTTAGAACTGGTTTTAGCTTGCTGTCAGAGCTCAGGATGCACAGTTTTAACTTGTGTTTCTGGGGTCTGGTTGCCCTGTCTGTGAATTGTACAGAAATCCTGTGCAGCCTGATGGATCTTGGGGCAGGGCAGCCGGGGCTGGCTACAGACTTGAACTCTAAATTGCTGAGTCTTTAGCATAAGCCAGTTTATTTTTTCTGAATGGATGGTTTACTCTAGAAGCTAATAAAAATCAACATTTTTAAATTTGATTCCTGGTGCATCTCTGCTGAATTTGACAGAGGTCACCCACAGCAGGGCTGTAAGGTCATGATCTCTGATTTCCATGTCTCTTTTTCTGTGCTGCATCTACCATAACAGAATTATGGGCTGAGGTGTCTGACAAAGTTCATTACAGTTCTGTCTTTCTTTCTTTTATGGTAAGATATTAAAAACTAATAACATGGCCAACAAATGTAAGATAAAAACAAGCTGCATTTTTTCAGTCCAGCAATTGAATTCTATCAATCAAGCCACCCTTTTCTGCCAGAGAAGCAATCCATGGAGCTTTACATTGTGTTTCTAGCATCAACAATAACAAACAAACAAAAAACTTAGGGTAGATTACAACAAAGTCTAATTTGTGAAAGGGTTGTTCTTCAAAAACTCAAAACATAAACCAGAAAAGAACAATAAAGCTTGCAGCATATGTGTGATAAGTCTAGACATCAGTGTATGAATACTGAATGACAAAAACTGAATAAAACAGAGATAAGATCAAGTAAATTTATGAAACACAAAGGTGTCGAAAAGAATCCGAATATTTAAGAGGAAAAAGAATTCATGGAGTTAAATTAGAAAAATAGTCCAGTAAAAAAGCTCCTGTAAGTTTTCCTTTGGGTATATTTCAGACACAAGGAAGAAAAAGGATTGTTCTTAATTCCATAATGAAAACTTGTGTTTTAGCATCAGGTAGTATGTAGCTTCAGGAACATAGTGAAGGAACCTTCTGGGTCATGTGAATGGTTTCTGGTATTTCAGGGCACTTTCCATATGCTGTTTTTTCTTGGGCTATCATGATCCATGTCAAAAGCAAGCACTTATTTTCTGTCCCTGCTGTTCCCACTCAAAGAGGAGTTTCAGAACCTGATTATGGTAATAGCTAAGAACCTGCTCATTTTCAGCCAGAATTTATTAATGGGCAATTTGTACTCATTTGTACTTCTGCCAATAGCCCTTTAGTTGAAATTGTCTCTTTCCCCGCTGTTGATCCTCTGATATATTCATAGACAGCAGTCATAATTCCTCTTCATTTTCATCCCCTGGCACCAATCAAGGCTGAGATCTGCAGTCTCCCCTCAGATTGCAGCTCTCCATTCCCCTGCTAATCCCTCAGGCTGTGATTCCTTAAAGCTGAGTTTATTCTCCATGTGTCCATCGGGGTGTGCACAGCTGCCAGCAGCTGCCTCCTGGAAGGAAAGCACTCAGGAGCATCCTGGGGCTTGGCATCAACACCTTCTCTATGAGAAACACTTCTCCCAGTGCTCTCAGTGATGCATTTCCCTTTTTCCCAGGCAACATCACACTGTAGCTCCTGGTCACTCTCTGATGAACTATGTGACAAGGATCCTTTGTTGTTTCAAATTGGGAAGTTCTTAACTGACAACAGAAGCTGTTTTATCCCCCTGGAGTATTGTCTGGCACTTTCAACATGTAAACTTCAGCCAGTTTCTTTTATTTGCACCAGCTCTGTATTTTTTATGTTTATCAGCATTACATAATCAGTAAATTTTAGTTCACAGAGTACTGAAAGGTTGTCAGTACTCTCCAGTATATATTGTCATTGCACAAAGAGCAGGACAGGATTTATAAATTACAGAAGTACATAACTGGGAACCCACTGCAGCCAAAAAGTTTGTCATCATGGAGAGGGTTCAGAAATAATGGCAGCTAAATACATTTTGCTGTGTGTGCCTCAAGTCTGCTTTCATATGGCCATACAGAATCACAGAAAGGTTTGGACTGCAAGAGACCTTAAAGATCATCTCGTTGCAGCCCACACCACCCTGCCAAGGCCTGGGACACCTTCCACCTGATGAGGTTTCTCAGGGGCCCATCCAACCTGGCCTTGGCTGTTTTTCCTGTCAGGAAAGACAAAGCTAACAGGTATATTGGTAAATCTGTCCTGCTTTTATTGACAATCCGCAGTAGCCCCCAAATAAATAAATTCAGCATTAAGAAACTGCAAGCTGGACTGCTTTTCCCCTTCATAGAAACAGCCAAAACATCTGAGCATGAGAACCTGGTGTGAACCCTTTGTGAACCTCATGTCAGCTCAGGAGGAACTGACAAAAAGGATAGTCAGATCAATTGCTTAAACCTTTCATTAAAAAGCCATTCAAGAGAAGCTGGTTCCTTATATCATTCATCTTGAATGAACTATGATAAGCAGTGTGTGTTTCATTGAACACAGAAGGAATAAATGAAGGCAGGATTTTATCACGGCGAATTCCTGCGGGAGCAGTTTGTCCGGGCAGCTTAGGGCTCCTCTGAGTCACTGTCAAAGGTGGATCACTTTAGGGGAGATGAGATCAGCAGCAGCTCTGCCTGACTGACTGCTCTCCTGTGGGACCAGATGCCTGGGAGTCAGAGCAGCATGAAAGTCAGGAAGCATAAGATTGGCACGGGGGTCTTTGAGGAAGCAGGGTGGTTTTTGTGGGAGATCTGGATCACAGCTTCAGGGAGTTCATGGAGATGTAGGGAAGTAAAAAATGCTGCCCTTCATGTCTCCTGTGGAAGAAAGAAAACACTGAACAAAATGACCTGAATCAGAATTGGATGAATTGTCACTACTCCCCGGGCTTGGGGAAAGTAGATCATCCTAAAGGCATTCACAGCTGCTCCTGCTACCCTGTATTTCTGCAAATCTCACGGCTTGCTCTGGGTCTGCCAGAGAGCTGTAAAGCTCTCTCCTGTTGTTTCCTTCAGTGCAGCTCCTTCCTTTAAATCTTGCAGCAGAAATACCAGGCTTTGACAAATTCAGAGGTTTCTGTAGCTGTGATGAAAGTGGAAAGCTCAGTGATGCTCATTCTTCACTGCCTGTGTACTTTGTAAACCAGTTCTCGCTGAGAAAGGGAGATCAAAGTGGGTGCAGAATTTGAGAAAAGACAAGAAATGACAGTCCCTGGCTTTTATCTCTTTAAATGTCCTATCTGGAGCATTAAAAATATCTGTGTTCTGCTTCATGATTTTTCTTTGCCTCTTCACTTCCTTAGAAAACTGTTACAAATCTAACCAAGCCTTAAATATATACACTGTCTTCCATAGCTTGTCCTTCAATATTTCAAACATTGCCAGAGGCAGTCAAACTGTTTTTTCTTCCAAAGGTTTTCAGGACCTTTATTGCAGCTATTTCAAACTCGCTAGTAAAGTAGAAAATACATCTGCTATTTTACTGTTTAATGTTGTATTTATTAAAGGCATTTGGCAGAGGCCTTAATAACGTCCCTTAACTCTTGGTCAGTCCTGAAGTGATCAGGCAGTTGGACTAAATGATCATTGTAGGTCCCTTTCAAATGAAATATCCTTTCCTAATCTATTCTATTTTGTTCTGTTTTATTTTGTTATATTCTATCTATTCTTACCGTCAACTTTTTTGCTTTTTCACTTATGGGTTCCCCCGGCAGGGTTAGCAGATCAGCAACAGACCAAAAAATTCTGGGGCCAGAAAGTGTCTGTCACAATAGGAGAACAAAATATATTTTAAATGATCTGATGAATAATTTAGGGGAGGAGGGGAAAACATCGTTCTGTAGTCAGAAACATGTAGTCAGATGCCAACTAGCAGTGGTTCTTTAGTGGTTTTGTATGGAAAATGCAACCATTTTGCTGTTAAGAGCCACTCACATGATACTGCAATAACTTAAAATCAATGAAATACACCAGTTTTTGTGAAAAAAAAAAAAAAAGAGCAGATAGACTGTTTTTTACTTTTGCCCAAATGGACCTCACTTGCCAATTTATTGTCACTATTCTCCAGCTTTCCTGGCTGTGTGTAGGTCTGTTCTGGTTCAGGCTGCTGCCTGTCTGCATCCATTAAATGGAAAGAGTGCAAACAAACCAAGTCCTGTTTGTGAGTCAAATAGTTCCCATGCACTAGGAGCTCCTGGCTGTGTAGCATCAGACAAATATTAGAGGAAGAAAATTATAGGTGGTAAAGGATGGTTGATCCATGTTTGCTTAGAAAATGAGATGTATGTGTTGATTTTGTTCAGACAGACATATTAAATCAACAGGTGCCACCTGTCATGCAGAACGATTTTTGGGTACCTTTAGGGGAGTTCTCCAGTTTATTCTCTATGTGGGACTTGTTTTTGGAAAGATGTAGCAGATTTAAGAACTGGACTAGGCATAGGAAACCAACAAAGCCAGCTGCAGCCAAAAAATATATTATCTTCCTGTGCACAGGGGCCCAAAAGGCAGAGAAATATACCAGGAACCACAGGGAAATGGGCAGAGTTATTGTGTGGTTTATCAACCTCTGGGCAGTCTGCAGATTGTGTGGCACAGAGTTCTAGAGAATGCCCTGAGATAATTGTGTGAAACCACTTTCTTTTTAGAATAGTTGCATTAGAATAAGTAGCAACTTTGTGTGCCAGCCACATCCACTTTCCTCCCAAAATTTCAGCTTTATTTTGACAGCGACAGTCACTCCAGAATGGAAGCTCCAGGGCTCAGATGCTGATAGAGACCCTTCTTCATATTCATGTTCATTCTCTCGATGAATAATGATCATGCGGATTAAAACTGTTCACATATTCGGATACAGATTTCTCTTTTTCCTTAGGTCATACCCAGTTACTTAAAGCCAGGCCTGTAGCAGAAATTTCTCTGTCCATTTGCAGGTTATTTTCTGATCCATCTGCATAGTTTTGAAAAATATCCTCAGAGCACCTCCTCAAGCTGGGTTTCTCAATCTTTTTTTTTTTTTAATTTCATTTTCCTGGAGGGAAAAAAGTGTGGTGCATTAAAACTGCGTGTTTCTTTGATCCTCAAAATTATTGATACACAGCACACAGCTTGAGGCTGGGAAGGGTTGAAATGGTTTTTGTTTGGTTTTGTGCTGTTTCATACTGGAAAACTTTGCAGTCTGTATTTCTACAGGATTTCTTCAGTTTGTTTGCATCATGCCTTGTGCTGATAGTGTGTATTTGAGCAGGTTCTATGAAGGATGTCTGCAGTAATGACATTTATAATCTCCATGGGTTTATCCAGTACTACATGTCCAACATTAAATTATTGAGGCAGAATGTATCCCCAATTTTTGGTGTGAAGGTTTTATGTGCATCATTAAACCAAAAAAAGCTTAAAAAGTTATAAAATCAATTGGTACGATGAATAATAAAGACATAGATTTTGAAGGATTTCTCATAATCTCAGTTTTTTATAACTGTTACCACTTCAGGATTGTTTCTGTTTTGTTTTCTTTCCCCAATAATTGCTATGACTAATGTGCAAAAAATGAATGTTTAAGCAGAGCAACAGTGCACCTCAATAATAAACTTGTGAGAAACTCTCAATAGAAATAAAATGTTGATTTCTAATGTTTAACTTGCTGACATGCAGTTTTCATAACAAGCTTTTTACAGAGTGTGTGTGATATATTTCCAGTTAATGTAAATGGTGGTGGTGTTTCCTTCCTGAGACATGCACTTAAATATATTTCAGTGCTCCTAAAGTTTGTGATTTAGGGAAAGCAGAAATATTTAGTAACATCTTGCTCTGTTCCCATTGCCAGAGCTGCTCCCCAAGTGCCAGCAGATGAATTGCCAGTACAAATGTGCCATCACCAGGAACAGCACCCGGTGTTTCTGCAGGGATGGGTACGAAACAAGCAGTGACGGGAGAAGCTGCACAGGTAAACAAGAAATTCAGTGTGACACCATCAGCCAGGTGTCCTGATGGTTCCCTGCTGGCTCTCAGGGGCAGGAGCTGGTGCCCAGCCAGGACAGCACCATCTCCTCCTCACCTTTCTTCCAAGGCGGTGGTCAGGGACAAATGTGGGCTTTTGGGGCGGGGAATGGGAAAGAGCTCCCCTCAAACGAGAGCCAGGACCTCCCTCCTGACTCTCCAATGCACCTGTGCCCCAGCAGCAGCTCTCCTGAAGTTACTGAAGGATCAGCTGGACTGCAGGAGTTCTGGAACTACTCAGCTGTGTGAGCTGCTTTCTCTCCACACCTCCCCACCAGGAGAGCCTTTAAAACTTGTGGTGTTTCACCTCACTGCCATAAAGTCACACTTAGATTAGAATTTGATAAATGAACTCTCCCAAGGTCATGCAGCTTAGCTGGGAATGTTATTTTGGAGTAATTAATTGTAGACTGAAACTGTAGACTTAAATTTTAGACTGTTTTTGAAATACATGACTTCTTCATTCTCTCCCCAGGTGTTTGTTTCTCGCTTTATTTTTTCTCTATTAATGATCATATTGGAGTTCTATGGCCCTATGGATGTTCTCACTACCAATCACTCCTCTCTCCAACTCAAAGTACCAAGCCAGATTCTTCATAAATATAATTTATTATAAGTTCTTTCTCTCTATGGTTGTCTTGTTTCATGATTAAAAATATATGTCAGAAAATAATTTAAAAAGCAGGTTTTTTAAAATGTCAATTTATTACTTAAACCCTCAACCACTGTTAAAGAGCATATCTTGATTTTATGGTATTATCCTTGTACACCCTAGTAGAGAAAAATGTTCTTTATATTTATAAGAGGAGTATATAGTTTTTGATGTTGGATGGTGGTTTAATGGAGAGGTGGTGACAGCTCATTTAAAGAACTGTAAGACATTGCCAGCATAAATAGGTTGAGAAGGGTAATCAATTACTTCCTCTCCTGAAATGCTGCTCCATTCATCAGCTCTGATAACTAGTGATCTCTAGTATTAACAAGGACCCAAACGTCTCCCTAACATGATGTAGGCATTGGAAACTACTTGAAATAATGAAGGTTTTATCTTTCAAAATTAAGAGCTATTGAACTTGAAAACTGATACCCTTCTTTCTGGCTATTTGAATGATTTCAACAGCCAACATCCCTGATAAATTAATGCTTTGAGAAGGGGAAAACATCAAGCTTCCCACCAAAATGATTCATGACTTAAGCATCTCTCTTAGAATTTTCAATTTTATTGAATTTCTTTCTTTTTTTCTCAATTACTAAACTAGATCTTGTTAATGTCTCTCTAGATGTGAATGAATGTGACACGTATGGAAGCTGCAGCCAGGCATGTGTAAATACAGATGGGTCCTACACCTGCAGCTGTGTGGAGGGTTATGTGCTTCAGCTCGACAAAAGGTCCTGCAAGGCCAAAACCAGTAAGTTCTAACATCTTTTTACCTTCCTGAAAACATATGTGGCTCAGCCCTAGAGGATTCATGTGAAAAGACAGAGATGAATGCAGGTGAGATGAAATTCCTTTCACTCTACTACAAAGAGCTGCACAACAAGCTTAGGAAAAACTTTTCACTTATTAGGACAATACTCCAAGGGAAATATCAAAAGTTATTATCTGGATATTATTAATTAAAGCAAAATATTCAATTCAGCCAAGATTAGAAGAGTCCCCAGTTTCCCTGTTCATAAATAAATCAAAGATTTTCCTCACACAAACGAAAAAGGCTGTTTAGTCTGGGAAGACAATGGAGACAGGGGAAATGATCATGAGGTAATTGTACCCTTAGGATGAAAAAAAGACATGAGATTGCTTTGTCCTTGCATTATCCCAAGAGGTGAATTTCCTGATATACATATTCACATGAGGCTTTTTGTTGCTTAGTTCATGTTTTCATTACTTATAGTGGATTGGGTATTTGAGGAAATTAGTCAATTGTGCTTAATGAGGCAATATAGTACACAGTGTTTTCTTATTCAGCATAATGAATTAACAATGCTTTTTTATTAAAAACCAAAAAAGGTTCCTTAAGGAATTATTCAATATCTACAATGCTGAAGCATATGCAGCTGAGTATGAAGTCATGCTTATTGTATATATATTTTAAGCCTTCCTTTTTGTAACTATTTTGCCATCAGAAAATGCAAAGGTCTAGTGATGGTTTTGAGCATTACTAAATGTGCCCTTCCTTGACCACCGCTAGGAGTTAAAGAGAATTTTCCTGCTTATCTTTCTTGATCCATACATGGACATTATGTTTTTTTCAAATCCACAGTGAAATCTTGTGAGATAAGAAAGTCCATGCAAAGTAAAAATAATTTATTATTCTTCCTTTACTCCACTACATGAAAATCAATAATGCAATTCTAGATCAGGAAATTCTGATGGTGCCAATACTGGGTTTGAGGTGACCCTTTTAGTTCCCTTTTTACCCACTGAAAACAGGGTAAAAACTGAGCATTGTAGTTAGCTGTTGGCGTCAAGATGAAACAAATCACGTTAATAAGGAACTTCTCTGTATTTTTTTGCTACTTTATCATGTTTATTTGACAGAAGTTTTCACTTTTTTGGTATTTTCAGAAAGGAATCACTACTCACTAATCAGAGAAATCCCTGTAGGATAATACAAACCAGGGTCATGGTGCTGCATAGAAATGAGTGTTGCCCATTACTTCGGATTTTTTGAAAAAAAGTAGCTTTGGATCAGAAGAACAGAATCCAAGAAAAAAAAATCAGGTGTCTAAGGGAAAAGGAGACCTAGCACTTAGAGACCTATCAATTTTTGTCCTTAAAGAATCTAAAGCAAATAAGGATGGAAAAAGAGCAGCCTCTTGCTTTGTCTACATTTGGCAAAAGTAATTGTCAAACAGATGAAGCACATGAGCTGAGGAAGATTCAGCTCTGTGTGTAAAAGCTGGGAGGGATAAGAAGCAGCACTAGAGGTGTAGGCTGGGCTTTCTGAGGAGCTTTCAGTGTCAGTAACTGCAGATCTGCTGTGCATGTGAATTGCCATCCATGCTGAGATCCTGGATACAGCACAACTCCAAACACCAACCTGCCACATCTGAAACCAGCTGGGAGGTTTCTGAACTGAGGAGCAGGAGGTGGCACCTGGGGGAGCTGCAGGAGCCCTGCCCAGTGCTGGGGACAGGAGGTGGCACCTGGGGGAGCTGCAGGAGCCCTGCCCAGTGCTGGGGACAGGAGGTGGCACCTGGGGGAGCTGCAGGAGCCCTGCCCAGTGCTGGGGACAGGAGGTGGCACCTGGGGGAGCTGCAGGAGCCCTGCCCAGTGCTGGGGACAGGAGGTGGCACCTGGGGGAGCTGCAGGAGCCCTGCCCAGTGCTGGGGACAGGAGGTGGCACCTGGGGGAGCTGCAGGAGCCCTGCCCAGTGCTGGGGACAGGAGGTGGCACCTGGGGGAGCTGCAGGAGCCCTGCCCAGTGCTGGGGACAGGGGTGCTGAGCAGGTGACACCTGGGGGAGCTGCAGGAGCCCTGCCCAGTACTGGGCACAGTGTGGTGACCCCACAGGTCCATCAGCTCCCATGTGGCCTCAGAGCCTGTCCCCTCTCACCATCTCTGGGGTGCCACAATTAGCAGAGAATCCCCCAAAAGCTGCTTCTTGCTGCCCTTCAGGCAGCCAAACACCTGGGCATGTGCTGAGGTCTCTCCCTCTTTCAATTCTTGCATTTTCTTCCTCAGCACAACTAAATAACCATGGAGCTGAAAGCTTTTAGCTGCACATTCCCTTTGGGAAGGATGTTAAAATAGGTATCAAAACAGCTGGGGGCTCACTGTGGGTTTTTTCCAGACTTTTTAAGCATATTTCCTTTTATGAATAAAGAGGCAGTTAATGGTTTCTTCTGAGGTGAAAATGAAACAAAACACAGCTTTGCTGAACAGAATTCAAGAACTTACTTGTTTACCGAGTTTTTATGCCTAAATTGCAAGGATTGCATGTGATGAGAAGAGTATTTAAGGAAAGAAAATTGCAGGCTTGGAGATATCTAGCTGAGGAAAAGAAATTCATCTGGTTTACAAAAGTTCTGGTGTGTCTTATATCTCCAAAGCCAGTCTAGAGAGAAATGCATGGTAAAAAACATTTGTCATGTAGATAAAGTGGGATGAACTGATAATGACTGAAGAAAAAAAAAAGTCTATCATTTAGAAAAAAATATCAGCCCTGTTAAACTGATTTAACAAACATCATTTTCTTGTAAAATCTCACCAAACTAAGTTTTAAAACTTTAGAAATAAAACAACCCATTTGGGAGAGACATTACGGTTAAACATCAAAAATTATGTCAAAAAAACTTGGACTGCTCAGTATTTTTTCAGATTTTTATACAATGCATATATTGGTGACAGCAAAGTCCTTATGATTTATAATGTATGTCCCAGGAAAAGGGGGTTTAAACTGTTTATAAACACTGAATTCTGGGCTTTACGCTTTTCATATCATTGTGGAGAAAAAAAAGAAAATGCTGGCGTTTCTGAGGGGTTTTTTTGATATGAGAAGTCTGTTGGCAGTGCAAAAACCTTCATTTTTGATTTGTTGTGGCATCAGTTATTGATCTGTATTTTAGACAAGATCAGGTAGGAGGGAAATGCAAGTCTTTCATCTTTTCCACTACTCTATCTTAAACATAATTCAAAGGAGGATGTTTTCATTTTAGTCAAGAAGGATGAATCATAAAACTTCCTTGGATTAAAGAGCGATTCACTTCTTATCTTTCCTATAAAATGAAAATAAAGAATAAAAGAAAAAAAGAAAAAAAGAAAAAGTAAAATAAAAAAGAAAAACTTGTGAAAAAATAACACACATGAAGTCCACTTGTTTGAAAAGCTGCTGTCAGCTCACTAGAACTCATCCTAAATCTCTCCACTAAACTTTTAAGCTGTGTAGAATCTGGAGGAACAGACAAGCAATTTTTGTGAGAGTGAAGACATGATTTTTTTTTAGTATCTCCTGTTTTTTATCTGCATTAAGCTATACAGTAAGTTGATTTATATATTTTTAAATGAAATTTTAATATTTTCTACAGTTTTATTAGCAACATATTATGTTTTTCAAATTATGAAATCAACCTTTATCTGACAAACACTGAAGGAAGCAGGTAATCTACCCTCCTGTGAAAAACCATGATTAACTGCTTTAATCCATTGAATTATTTAATGTATTTATGCTTTAAAAATACAATTTCAAGCCAAATAATCTCGTTTCTGTATTTTTAATGTGTGATGGTGCCTGCTGAGCAGAACCTCTTGCCAGTGCCACGGGTCCTTACAACACCTTTGTCTGCAGCCAGGTTTGATTACAACTGCTGCTCAAGAGGTTTGAAGCTAATTCCTTTTAAGAATTCCCTTATGTCTTAGACCATAATACCAAAATATAGCCTTTCTCTGGAGTTTAGTGAGGTATTAAATCCTCGTTACAGTTTTCAATAGGTCAGTTCAAAGAAAAGAGCTGGTTCTCTCTGGCAGCCCTGAACCACCTGGTGGCTTTGGGACTGCAAACAGCTCCTGGGAGCTGCCTTCTCTTTGAGGCTTTAGATATTGCAGCAGACTGTGGAAATATCCGGCTTAACACAAAGAGCAAAAATCATAATAAAGGTTTTTTCACACTGCTGGTAGCTGGGGAAAGAGTGATTGAATCCAGAAGTAGGCAGTGGTGTTATTTTGTGGGGAGAGAGAAGCTGAGCACAGAGCTGTTGGATGTAAAAATAAATCCCCAGACTCAGCAGGATGCAGATGGAAACACTCCTTTTGTACCAGTCTGGAAAGTCTGGGGTGAGTGGGTGATAGGGACAGAAGTTCTTAAATCTGGCTTTCTTCTCAAGGGTAGCAAAAGTTGCTAAGAAGAGGGGGAAAGAGAGATTTGCAGGCACTGACTGCAGAGGGACCTATCTGACAGATTTCAAACAAAAATTGCTTAGTGAGAACCCCCCACACCTTATCTTTTGGAAAGGGAAAAACAAGACTTGATAGTTTCCCGCATGGCTTACACCACAAGGGATTGTTTTACAAAGAAATTCAGTCCCTGCACCTCTCGGATATCTTCTGAAATTCAAAGAAAAATGATGCTTGGATCTGACTGATGGATGGGTGGAAGTGAATGTGAGGATGATGAGGACAGGCAGGAAGTTCCAAAAGTAATGCTAGAGATTTATAAATGTTCATGTGGGATTTACTGGAGAGGGATGAGATGTGTAACAAGACAGAATATGCCTTATGCAATGAGGAAGGATAAATTAGATCCACATTAGAAAGAATATACACTGAAGCTTTATAGAAATCAGATATTTTTTACACAACAAAATAAATTTTAAAAAAAGGGCAGCAAGATGCTTAAATAAAAGCAGATATTAAGAACAGAACACCTGCTGCTGTGGCTTTGAGAGAGACCCCTGAGCACTGCACTCACTGAAGGATTCTTTTGTCTTTAATCAGACCTGCTGATGAAGTACCATTTGTCAAATCCTTTTATTTATGCCATTTTTTTTTTCACCATTTAGACATCTGGAATTGCTTAGCGACCATTTGAGAACTCCATTAGGTGGCATGTTGATTGAAAGTGCTGCATGGCAATGCAGTGTTCAAACATTGATGCATTCCTTTGAAAACAAGCAGATTACATTGGGGTGAGAGCTCCTGGCATGGCAACACAATTTTTGTTTTTCACATATGCCTGAAACTGCAGAGTTTCTATGCTTTAAGGTTTCACTGCACTGGATTTTTTGTTAGGTTGGCTATAACTTCTTTGAGTGGCACCCACTCCTCAGAATTTGTATTATTTTATAGACTCTTGTATGAAAAGCATCTTACAATTTCCTGTGTCCTCATGAGTTCTGTAGGTTTTCCTGGCCTTAATTCTTTTTGAAATGCCAGTAATCTGGATAGAGATAATTTGCATAAGTTGTATTTCATTTTATGACTTAGGCATGAAAAATGTTTCAATAATGATACTTGGAATTAAACAGAGGCTGTGGGGCTGGGGTAATTAATTTTCTTTAATGATGTGAACCATTGGAACGGCAGGATAAAATAGACTAATAATTGGGAATATATGATAGTTATGAAAATAAAAACAAAACCAATTTATTACATATCTTAGAACGAGCAGGTAAGAACATTAAAAACTACATTAAAAGCAAAAAGATAAATATGAAATAGAGCTTTTAAGCTCTCCTCACTTTCTTTTCAGGGCCTGCTGATCGAGCTCCTCTCCTCCTGATTGCAAACTCTGAAACAATCGAGGTTTTGTACCTCAATGGCAGCCAGATGTCTGCCAGGAGCCCTGTGAAGGGATCTGCAGTGGTGACCCTGGACTACAGCTACAGAGAGGACACCCTGTGCTGGATTGAGTCACGAGATCTCTCCAGTCAGCTCAAGTGCTCCAAGTCTCCAGAGCTGGACACAGCCAGAGGAGTGGGCAATGAGCATCACCCAGTACCTGCACAGTAAGTATGGGCAGAGTTTGAGCAGAACAAAGGTGCCTATCCTGGCAAACTGGAGCCTGCAGAAGTGCATTTTGGGCTTGCAGTTGAAAACAGTCCTGAGGCATTAAATATTGCAGCTCACACTCAAGAGATTTTAGGGTTTTTCACTCATATATTCAGCCTAAGGTGCAGTGTTTGTATCTATGCAATGATTTTAACATGTGTGGTTATATAGACTGACTATAATGTGTGGAAGTTACAAAATCAGCAGTGCAATGGAAGAATTGTAAAAGACTTCTTTTTCTATAGTGCTACATAAAGCTCAAGAGTCATTCTTTGCTACTGGGATAATACTAACAATGAAATGGAATCATATTTAGCACACCAACTATTATAGGTATGTTAGTTCTTAAAAATACCAAAATATGTCCTGACTTATTGGAAATATACTGCTGCCTTTTTTTTTTTTTAAATTAAGAAAATAAATTTAAAAGCCCTAAAGTCATCACGCAGAATTGGACTTTGCATTACAGCATTATTGCTCAGTCACCTTTTCAATTCGTGGCATAGCCACAGTGTCTGTCATCCACAGACACATTGATGCCTTAAGTTTTTGTTTTTGTAGATTCTGTAGTGCACTGTATATAACTCTGAATTTCATATAAAGTGTTAGCAAGTTCTCTTCACAGTCTAGTTATACAAAGCAATCCTTTGCCAGCCTGGGAAACAAGGACACCATTGCAGTTTCAGGCCCAAAAAGTGCAAACAACAGGGAATTGAGGAGAGCAGTCTGAGAGGATGAGAGTTCATAACCTGGGGCTGTAATTGGACAATTAACCCCAGTATAGAAATGGGTCAAAACTTACAAAAGTGTGAAAATGTGACCAGGTGTCCATCTTGGTCCATCTTGGGTGGAGCCACAACCAGGCTCTTGTGCTGCCCAAGGTGTGTCCTTTGAAGGGCTTTTGTATAAATACCTAAAATCCCTACTTTATTCCTTTAACACTGTCTAGTCTCTGTTCTGGGTGGCCTCCCAAAGCATCAACATTAGCATATGAACAGACTGCAAAATGTCATACAGGGAAAAAAAAGGATTTTCTTCATCTTTCACAGAGACGGTCTAAAATTTGATCTAAGCTTTGGAAAAATCCTTTTCAGGTAAAATGCCAAAGAATATCTCTAAAAGGATCTCAAACCCTCTGACCACCAGTTCAGCAATACTCAAATCACAAACTTGTTCATAACTATTAGAGATGCAAAAGTGATAAATTCTTAATTGAGGTTGTGCTTTGGACTATCAAGATAGTTGTTGTGTGTTTATTGATGCAGGGTAAGGGTTTGGGTATTTTTTACCTATTTTCCTAATTTTATATGTATTAGAATAGTAAATTGAATTTAAAAAAAATTCTACAAAAATAGGATTCAGATTTTGGGGGTGTTTTTATTCACCACTCATGAGTATTATACTTTGGTGAACACTTTTATCCTAGGCAAAAATATATTTGTTTGCAGGGTTTAGGGATTTTTTTGTTGTTGTTGCTTTTTTTCCCCCCTCTTGTTTCCTCTATTCAATTGTGGTTCTTTTGGAGGGGTTTTAAGTGTATTTTTGAGGGCTTTTTATATTCATATATCAAAGTACCTTAAAGATCATAGTGGTATTATTTCATTGTGCATTTTCAATTCACCCAGGCAGTGATATTTCATTTTCCTTTTAGCAAGAAAAATCAAATTAACCACAGTCCTGGGCAAAATGTGCTTTGTATTGTACTCTGTATGTGTGTTCTGTCACTTGTTTGCCCCATCAGAGTGGACCTGAGCACTGTGCTTTGTTCTCCTCCACCCCTTCCCTCTGTTCCCTGCATGTCAAGAGAATTTCTGATCCTGTGCTGTCCAGATCTGCATCACTGCATCTGTTTGCTAAATCGAGGCCCTGGGATGGGTTTGAAATGAACACAGTGCCTGGAATTAATGAGCTGTTCGTTTTTCATAGTGCCAGCACACACCAGCCTGTGGTCTCTAATATTCTGCTCAAACTTCATGGTAATCATTCAACCTTTTTTAGATGAAGAATAATAATTCCCTTGGACATGAACTGACTGTAGAGACTTGCATTGCCTTCTTTGATTTTGATTTGGGAAATAGTGCTTAGGGACTTAAAAAAACCCAAAACTTTGCTGGGAGCTTTGACTGACAAAATCCTGCAGATTTAGCTGTGGGAGTGTTTTCCCAAGCACACACACCCACAGACACTTTTGTTGTGTTGCTCAGTGGAGCTGCATCAATCCCCATGGTCTGGGCATGTCTCCTCAGAGGAAGAAGCAGCATGAAACTCATGTTTGGCCACCTAATTAGGATCTTCTAGACACCCCTGGAGTTATTCCTGCCAAGACACAGCAGGAATCTCATGTTGTTCTCCCTGGTGTAGTTGTCCTGTAATCTTGTGGCTGCTGAAAACCTGAGTTTTAATTTTACATCCTTCCTTTTCTTCACTCCACATTCTGTTACCTATCAGGTCATTTCTGCTGTTTCTCTTCATCATACAGAACTACACCTGATGAGGCAAATTAATTTTGTAACTCTTTGTCAAGGAAAATGTTTTCAAGTGTAATTGCATTCTCTGCCAGCTCAAGCCAAATAAATGGTCATGGCCATGGGGCAATTCACATAAAATTGTACATTCTGTACCTCTTTTTGTGTATTTGTGTGAAATCAGTTATTCCTAAAAGTACTAGGAAAAAAAAACCAGCATTACAAAAGTTTCCTTAACAGTTTTTTATTGTATTTATCTTTTTTAGCCCAATTTTCTAATCATTTTGTTAGTGGAAAAAAAAATCTGCATTTGACACAAAAAGTGCTAGAAAAGTCAGTTATTCAAAGTGATTGGGACTGCTTGAAGTGGATTTATTCTAAGTATTTTCTTCAGTGAAGACAAGTAAGTCTTGTAGTTAGGAACAAAGAATATAGATCATCTTTAAAGATGAAAGTCTACATCTAGGAAAGCAGGGACTATGAAAATGACTTTGTTTTCATGATGGGCCATACAGCACCAGCTCCAGGTACTGAACATAAGCTTTGGATTGACAAAAGAAAGGAAATTACAGTCCTTTAGTTTCTATCATCCTTCCTCAGAAGAGTCCAATGTGACTTCACTTTGGTGAGGATGTGTCCCAGATGGATGGGATCAGGTCCTTTGAAGCACTGGTAACTTGCTCTGTGTCTTACTCTGCAGAGGGAGGAAGGCTGAGGAGAGGCTCATCCTGCACTTGAGGTTTTTTGCTCTGGGAGAACAGGGCTTTTTTTTTTTTTTTTGCTATGGTGTCTCCAGAGATACTCTCTCATGCTTAGTAGTTAGGCTAATTTCACTCTTAAAATATTTATTATCTCATGGTTTGTTTGGTAGTTTTTTCCCCTTACATTAGGACAGCTTTCTGCAGGCACAGCAGTATCAGCACAGCCAAGGCCAGGCACTGTCATGTTGTTTCATCTTCGTCTTTTTAAGACCTAGAAGTTTTTGGAAGGGAAGCTGGAGATTTTCCTTTTGAGAAAGATTTGTGCAGACAGTACTGGAGCCAAATGTGCTTTCAGAGGTGATTCTCCTGTGAGGGAGGCTTGTGCAATCCCTGTCCATAGTAACAGGGGTGGTCCCTTACAGCTCACAACGAGCTCACAGCCCACCTCAGTGAGTACAGAGAGACTTTCAGGAACAAGCATTTATTTAAACTGCTATCTCTAGGCCCAAACTAACAAAAATTATTCCTAATGACATGAATATGGAAAATCTCCCAGTTTTCTGCCTTTCAAAGCCATGATGTGCAGTTTCACATTAATGCTTTTGTGGAAGCTGAGAGGTGGCCAGAGCGGCATCCTCTGGGTGCAAGAATCTCCTTCTTCCTCATTTTAGGAGGTATTTTGTGTCTTCATCACTACAAGCACCAAGCACCTTTCATGCTCTACAAATCAGCACCAGCCTTGGTTTTAGCTGCTATTCTTCTGCACAATAACAAAATCTCTCCTGGGATGATGCTTCAAGAGCATAATATTCTCTGCTTGGCTGATGTTTGATTCAGGTTTTCTTGGCACTCAGTTATCTCAGCACAGCACAACCAATGCTGCAGTGCCTGTGTTCAGCTTTGCCACCTGTGCTTTGTGCCCACACTTGATCACACCTCACCTGTGAAGGGCCACAGGCTTTCCTCTTGGCAGCTGTGTTTGGACAGGACTGCTCTGGATCAAAAGGAACATCTTGTTTCCTCAGTAGTAATTCAGTTTTTACCTGCCAAGGTTGGGAGCAGGGGTGGGTATGGAGGGGCTGGAGCCTCTGGAGGGAAGATTTGCCTCTGTACCTGTGGGACCCAGAATCTTCTACTTCATGTGCTGGGCACAAGCCAGGCTGGCTTTTGCATCTCCCACTTCTTGGATGTGAGTGCAGTGAAGAACATCAGACAGTGAGCCCAGGGAATTTCACCAGGAGTGTCTGTTTGGGCACATTACTTTTTCCTCCCCTGGTTTTGGACCCCTAATTACTCCTCCACCTCCTGACCTAAACCACTTCTCAGGAGTGATTATCCAGAAACACTGCTGTGTTCAGAGTAGCTGCAGTAATTCCCCTGGCATTGATGAGCTCAGTCACTGAAGGAAACACCAAGCACTGGAGATGGTGTTCCTGTCAGCATTCCTGTGAATTGCCATGAATATTCATGGCAAAACAGAGCAAAGTTTGGCTTACTCTGCAGAAGCAAAACTGTGAAGATCTGGGGGAAAGTGTTTATTCCTACATAGTCTGCCCCAAATTTGCCTCCAGACAAGCACTGAGAGCTGTCACAGAGTTGTAAAATGTGGGTTTGCTTTTTCTCCTGTGATAGACAGCCCATGTGCCTTGAAGAGGCACAGAGAGGAGAAGGTTTCATGCCAAAGGCCATTTATACCTCACATGGTCCTCTAGTAGTGTTCAGAGCACCTGAGTCAGTCATGGGGCCTGAATGGCAGGTGAGAAGTGTCCCCTAAGGGAATCTCACAGAATTCTTTCCCTGTATGTGGACTTCTCAAGCTCTGCCTGATCTTCCATTGCTGTCCTTGCATTTCTATGAAGACTAAGAAGGTCAATTGCTGTTTTTGGGATAATGATATTTCTTATTTTGTCCAAAGGTGAGCTTTCTTGATTTTTTGCTTTAGTTTTTTTTTTTTGTTTTTTGTTTTTAATAGCATCGATATCTCATTCTTAACTGCTCTAGGCAGAACCATGAGTAAATGTACAAAACTAGGATAATTTTCTCATTAACAGTTTATTCAATTTTAATTTCCCATCTCCTTTCACTGTCCAGCTACTCAGTCTCCCAAGGTCCTTCAGTTCCAGCACAGGCTGTTGCTCTGGAGCTTGGTGAAGCTCCACAGGGAATCAGATTCAATCCACTTGGGTCATCCTTGGTCCACCTCTGTTCTATATGTCAGGCTGCATCTTTCCTGAGTCTTCCTCATGTTGTCCTCAGTGTCTGTTGAGGTTTTTGTGTTTCTCTGTTTACATTTTGTTTTAATTTCTGGGTGCTTTTAGATATTTTAAACCCAAATTTTTTTGGATGTTCATACTCCATGATAAGGGAAATGCTTTTTTTGCATACTTCTATTCCTCATTCTGGTGTCCCTGAACTTACAGAACTCTTGATCCAGGGTTCACCATCCACCAGCCTCAATAAGGTGCTTTCCTAGTACAGTATGGACTTTTAATTTAGTGCTGGAAATGGTGCTATCTGATAATTGTCCTTTTTCAGAGAGTTTTTCTGTCCCTTGTAATGACAA
Organism: Luscinia megarhynchos; assembly: GCA_034336665.1. Lineage (NCBI taxonomy): Eukaryota > Metazoa > Chordata > Aves > Passeriformes > Muscicapidae > Luscinia > Luscinia megarhynchos. The sequence continues at coordinate 4,781,336 of CM067570.1, forward strand.
GATTCCTTTGTCTTTGCTGATTATTGGTTCTGTACAGAATTTTTGATGGTTATCAGGGTTAGTGGAAGGATAAGGGTAGTTCATATCCCTTCATTCAACCTTTCTGCTCCAACAAGCACAATCACTTGGTTGTGGGGTGTGCTGCAAATTTATTATCTTTTTTTAATTATTAATATTCATAGAATCAGGTCTATACCTCAATTTTTGATGATGTTTGCACAAAAGTTAAAATATAATCTGTACAGCTGGAACCCAAAGAGAGCCTGTCTTCTGTTAGTGGGTTCTAAATATTAGTTGTGGAGGATCTGTCTGCTTTTGCTGCATCTTTTGGGTACAGACTTTTCCATCTGGCCTGGTAATTGTTCTACTGGTTTGAGTATTGTCACCACAACATTGTGTTGTGTCACTTTGAGGCACAAGCTCCCATGGCAGAGAGCTGAATTTCCCTCTAAAGTCAGATTATATGCACTTAATCCTTTTTGACACCAGAGCTACTTATTAACTGGTTGTTAATTGCCACAAATGGATTTTTTTAGTCATTCAAAGATGTGATGCTACTATTTTTCAATCTTTGTTACTCATCCAGCTTCCACAATTGATCTTGCATTGACATTGGTCAAAACCCTGTGTCTGGCTTCTGTTCTTAGCAAAGCTGAGATGATATCTGTTCTTCTTTCATTTACTCTTCAGTAGTTGTTTCCTGGGCAGTTAAATCTCTGAGTTCAGGAAATAAAAAGCCTTATCTCAATGGCATTTCTCAGTGCAAATTTCTGATTGCTTTTGTTTTGTTTCTCCTTCTCTAAACTCCTAGACTCTGCTTGGAACAGTCTCCTGAATGGTGTTTCTGCAAAGAGGCAAAAATTATCGGTGTTGAATATATTGTCATATTTCCTTTCCCCTGTTTTATCAACTTCCTAGCTCATCATTTTTGGACTTCCTTCTTAATTCCAGATTCATTACTGTCCTGAAGTGGGACATGACTGGATCTCTTTATGTCTTCCCAACCTAACCTGGGTAGAAAAGCACTTGCACCAGGGAGGAAATCCAAGAGCAAGTGAGCAAACTCCCACAGCAGCAGAAGGGTTTTGTAAAGAAAAAAGGACCTTTTTGTCACAGGAGCAGTAACCACGTAAATTTATCCAGATCAGTCAGAATGTTGAGGGACTCTCTGTCAAATTGAATTATTATGCTGCTTGTAAAACAGTAACATTTTGATTTTGTAGCAAGGTTTTTAAGGTGGAATTAAATAATTGTGGGTGCTATAGAGATGTAATGTATAGATAATTAGGTTTCTGCTAATGTAAGTCACAGTTTTGTAGTGAATATTTTGCAAAAACATTTATATCTTCATATACAACCATAGTGAAGTACTGGTTAAGAAAAAACAAATTCACAAGTAATTTTCTTTTTCCTAAAATGTGGCATTAATTATTGCATGTTTTATGGCATTAGACTCACATTTTCCCATAGAACTCTGACCATGTAGGCTTCATTTTGTTCTTTACTTGGTAGCCACTGGAACTATTCTTGGAATTATTACACATTTCCTCAGTATGCACAGGAGCTTGTCTTCTGCCTTTCTTCCAATGAGGAGAGATATTGGAGATAAATAAGAGACAAACACTTGTAACCTGCCCATTTCAGTAAAGTTGTTTATGAACTTGAGGCTTCAAATGAGCTCTTGGAAACTTCCTTAATGGCAATAAAACATCTGATTAATATTTCAGTGTATTCCAATATGCCAATTATATATGTATAACTTTTTTGGCTTTCTACTGGTACTTTATTTTTGTTTTTATAAATTTCACTTCTCTTAAAATTTAGCCAGTGGTTGTCTTCTTGAGTGGTAAAATAGTTTCATAAATGCAACACACATATTAACCAAGCTTCATTTAGACTAATTGACAGCAAATTTGCCACACAGATATTTATTTATTAATGCAAATATTTAATTCAGACTTCATTAAAAACCTAAAATACTCCACTAAAGTCAAGTAAAGAAGTCAAGAATTCTTAGATTTGAGCTTTTTTCTTTTTCATAATGCACTTTGGATTGTGTCATTAAATGAGTTCTTCTGCCTTCTAAAGATTTTTCCTGAGGCACAGATCAACATTGCAGGAAACTTTAAAAAGTCTGTGTCTTCTTTGAAAGCACTTTGGCCTTTATAGGAGCAAAGGGAACATAAAAACTATAAACTCCAAAATACGATTTGTTTACATCCAACATCATAACTGGAACCATGTTTAGAAATAAAAAATGAAGCACTGGAGCAATTGCAGACCAAAGTCCATCCCAGACAGAGATTTACCAGTAGCTGGAGCCATGAGGGAACAGTACTTTGTTAGCAATGAGCCTGAGCAGTGTTAGGAATTCTCTGTGCTACACAGAGATCTGAGTCTGCAGGGAAGTGACCCACAGGGAATGGCACAGCTCAGCCACACATTCCACCTGCTGTAAATCTTGGGGAAGCAGCAGGAAATTTACCAAAAAAAAAAAAAAAAAAAAAAAAATCTGTTTGTATGTCTCATGCAATGAAAAGACTCATAGGCTGAAATCACAAATATTGTGACTCCTGATCAAACTCATGGCCTCTGGAAATCGCTGTGTTTTGAAGCTCAGGTTTTGATCTGATGCTTTGTTCTACTGCAGGGAAAAGGGTAAATAGAGAGCATGCTTTTCAGAAAGGAATATTAATGAATAATTGCATTCATGGAAGTATATCTGGAATAGAAACTACATATGTGATGAAATTAAAATCATTTGCTCTAGCACCTTAAGCTCTAGCCCAATCTGCTCTCTGTACTCACAGCAGCCTGGGTATTGCTGTGCTGGACTGGAGCCTGTAGCAGAGACACACCAAAAAGTTTGTGTGTGTCAGAAGAAATAAAGGACTTGTTCTTTCCTTATCACTTTATCAGGAGCCCATACAAAAAGATGAATTGCATATTTTGCAAAGTTGTGATTATTATTTAGATTGTGATGGATATGACAAATTAAAACCACCATCTGATTATGAGGATTTAATATAGGATTGCTTTCTTCAGTTTTTAACTCCTTTGACTGGCAGAAGCAATGACTGGCTCAAGAAGTAATATCTCCAGATCATGGAAATATTGTTTTTGTTCTCAATACATAGAATTGTGGATTTATACTTAAAATGAAGTAAATTTGATTTAGAACTTTCTTGTGATTTCAGCTTTGGAGTAGAAATTGAAATGCTGAAAACATTATGGATCGTGTCAGCATCATGGAATAAATTAAATGTAACAATAAAGTTTGTCCTTTTCACTATTTGTAAGTTGAATTCAATATAACACAAACCTTTTTTTCTTGCACTTTTAAATAGTTGAGTGAAGCACATTTCTAAAACTGACAAATTGCATGCAACAAATGTTCTAACTGAAGTAGATCACTTTAGCAAAAATCAGACTTCTGTTTTTCTTTGTTCTGAAAAAAAAAAAAGGTTTTGGAACCTTTGTAAGCAAATAAATGATAAGGACAGGATATGCAAAGGGTCAGTTTGCTTGCATAAAATTGATGCCCTGAGTGTTATCAGCACTCTGTCCCAGTATCACCCAGCAGCTGCCACTCGATGTGCTGGGCCAGACATTCACCATGACAGTTCTGAGCTGGGGACAAAGTTTGGGTTCTCTGTGCACGTGTAATTCCATAACATTTCTGTCACACTGTGTAAGCAAAAATAATGAGCTGACTGAGGAGTGGGTGAGGATCTGTGCCACAACTGGCAGTTCAGGACACCCTCGCTCTTTTTGGCAATTTTGGACTTGTCTTGAATGCCATTTATTGCTATTTTACTTAAATGTATTATCCCATTTTTAATTTTCTGGAGTTTTTTCTATTGATGTATAAGGAGATAGGTGTAATGTTTTATAAAAGACTAGTGCCTTTTCTCTTAATGCCTTTTCCCTTCTAGTTGTGAAAATATGTATTTTCCTTTTAAGACTCCTCTGAGATGATATTGTTCAGTCATTGAGTCTGTACAACTAGCTGCAGAATTCAGGTTTGTTTTAAACAGTCATAACCACTGCATTACCTTCAGAAACAAACCCACTGAGAAAAGGCAACTCAAGTAAGATGCAGTAATGAGAACATGTATTTGATGACAGCCTGTGAACGCTCTGTGGCCTGAGTCCTGCAGAGCAGAGCTGCTGCTGCTGGAGGGACCAGGCTGTGGGGCTGGGAGCAGCTGGGGCTGTGCCCTGCTCCTCTCAGGCTGCACCATGGCCTGTGCTGCCTCTGGGATCACTCAGAGCCGAGTTTGCATCAGGCTAGGCAAAAATTCATGGGCAAAAATTAAGGAAGACAAGGAGGGTGCAGTGCATATTCCTGTCTCTCCTCTGCACTTCTTTGCAAGGGTTGGGACAATCTGTTTTTACTGTTTGCATGGCAGGAGCAGTGATTTAGGAAGAAAGGCAATATACTGGCAAGAGGTCAGTGTTTTGTCTTTTCCCCTCTAAATGTAGAACAACAGAGAATACCAGACACTGTGAGGTTTAAAACCTGAAATCCTGGGGGATACATGATGTGGGAATGGTTGGCACAAGGTACCTGGGACTTCAGGGGTTGTGAAGAGGTGAGATTAAGGGCTTACATCTTCCTGGAGTGGCCAGTTTTGGGAAGAGCTGGAAGCCTTCTGAAAGCAAAGGTCAGGTTCTGCACTTATAAACGCATTGAGTTGGAGCCCCATTTCTGGAAGCACTGGCTATTTGAGTGATTTATGAGACTTTTAATGGGATCTATGGTGCCATTTTAAATTCATATTTAAAATAATGCTCAGGTAGACCAACAGCAGGAGTATTGTGGTGATAAGAGACATAAATAAACAACAACAAAAAAGTAGTGTTCTGATGTCTGGTTGAAAATGGATAGAAAAATAATTTATCTCTAAATCCCCATTTTATTTTTATTTATTTCATTTCTGGAAATAAATTAGCAAGGATTTTTTTTATTAATTATTTTTTAAATACATAACAATTTCAATATTTTAAGTCTGGGCAGTTGTCTGTTTTGTTGGTCAGGTCACATATAATGAAAAACAGTCTCCTCTTCAAAAGTTACTATTTTGATATTGAAAATTTGTAATAGGTGAAAAAAGAAAAGGACAGAGTGGAAGAAAGGGAAGATGAGGTAATGTTTACATGGGATGCATTTATTATAATCTGTTGGCAGCATTTGTGGGCAGGAAGGGCTTTATTTGTTAGTTTTGCTCAAATGACTTTTGTAGGAGCTGAGCAGGGGTTTCAGTCTTGCACGAGTACCAGCCTGCTGATGGCAAGGTGTGATGGAAAGGAAAAGGTGAAGGAAAATGCTCAATGTCCTCAATAAAAGAAGCTTTTTTTTCCCCTTAGAAATCCTAAAAATGAGGCTTTTTATTTAGTAAAGTACATAATAGGATTTTAGTTCCAAAATACTGTGTGAATAAATGAGGTATAAGTTTGCTAAGTGTGCAGGTCATATTTTTTATTATTGAGAATATTTTTAGATTGTCTAGTATTGTCTAAGTTGTAGTTCTTAGCTGGATTTAAAATGGACTCTGTATGCATATTTTAATTATATTAAAAGCAAGTTCTATTTATTCTAGCTATGTTTGGGTTTTTGTTTTGGTTTGGTTTGGGTTTGGTTTTGGTTTTTGTGGTGCATTTTGTTTGTTTATTTGTTTGTTGCAAGTGTAATTCTTCTCCTTTTCCTATAATGTGTTTGAGAATAGGACAAAGACTTTTGTGCCCAATGTGAATGTGTCTGTATAACAAAATTAAATACTCTATGTATTACCTTCTGATTAAAACTGAGTGTAATAATGTCCTTTGGGATTGATTTACACCAGTGTGTTGTGACATGTCCTGCATTTCATATTAACTAGACCACTTATTGCTAAGAGCAACTAGAGGGCTCCAGATGAAATCTTCCTTTAAAATTATGGCCTGCATGGTACCTGCAAGAACCTACAGCATATCTGGATCCTGTGAATGAGTGTTGTCTGACAAATGGTGCCTTCTATGAAAAAAGTGCAGTGTGAGTTTCCTTTGTTGCCTAACCCATTCTTTAAGAGTTTTCAGAGATAATTCACTTCTAAATTATCCCCCAAAAGCATTTCTTAAAGCACTGCTGCTTACCTCTGGTATTAAACTGTTCAAACTTTCTCTGGAAGTAATTTCCCTTAAGTACTTTGCATTGTGAGAGTAACTCCATGTATTTATTGGCAACTCTTTGCATTGTAATCATCTGCTGCTTAGCCTATCTGAGGAAAAATAAAAGCGGCTCTATTGTTGTGTAATGATGGTTCGAGGGGCTCATAACCCCTGCAGGGGGCAGTCCTGGGGAGGTGGGAGGAGGTGGATTTCTGGCTTTGCTGGAAGGTGGTTGAAGGGAGGGAATGTCACAGCCTGCAGCAGCCACGCCGTGTCCCCGCAGCCACTCCGAGGCCATGGGATGCCTGTTGCAGCTGAATTATGCTTTAACACTGGGTGACTTAACTGCTTTGAAGTAAATAACTGGGTTTGATTTACAGTCTCACTAGATTTATAAGAAGCTGTTGAATGTGCAGCTAAAAAGAAAAAAATAAGACTGTTATAGCTATGTACCTCTATAAATCTGTCTTTATTGTTCAGCATGTACACGGGCCACTGGGACCCCATTACAGGTTTGCAATCACTGGGCAATGTGTTTGAGACTCAGTAATGCAGAAATTAGGAATGTTATGGTTTTCAGCTATTCTTACTTATTTCTGACATGAGATTGATGGCACAAAATTCACCGTCTATAAAAATCTTAACAGTCAGAATTAAAGATAGGGCCACTCACAAGGCCCTTATTTAATTGTTTCCCACTTTTTTCCTTGCTCATTTAAGCCATTGGCATCACAGCCAGCTCTGTGATGCAGGACCCAATAACAGAAATTTAATTCATCTTCCTGACTCCAGGAACTCGATACATTTCCTGACAGAATCATTTTATAACAAAAGTAAAAGAAGAAATATGCTTAAGAATGCTTAAGAATTTAGGATCAGATTTTTCTACCCTGCTGTAAAATTCCTGGGAAAGGCACAAACATATCTGGGCAATCATCACATTTCCACTGAGTACTGTGTAAAGGAATTTGTTAGAAGAGGATGTTGTTGATGATTGTTGTTGTTGTTGCCATTGTTAATATTGGTTTTTGGATTCCCAGTGGAAGAAGGGAGTTTATTAAAGCCACACTCTCATTTCTCTCTCAGTGCCTGCTCAGTATTCCACCTCAGCCAATGTAGAATCAGGGAATCACAGAATGGTTTGGGTTCAAAGAGACCTCTAAGATCATCTCACTCCTCTGCCATGGGCAGGGACAGCTTCCACTATTCCAGGCTGTTCCAAGCCCCATCCAACCTGACCTTGGACACTTCCAGGGATGGGGCAGCCACAGCCTGCTCCATTTTCTCACCAAATGCCCAGAAATGTTTTCTTCTGTACCTGGTGGGAAGCTGAATGTGTGAATCTCAGAGTGCCTGAATCAACCACGTCTCTGAGAGACTCTGTGTCTTTCTGAACCATCAGGATGCTTTCATTAAGTATTCATAATATTTAGATTATTCTTATATTTTTGAAAAGTCTTTAGCTTGAGGAAACTGCTATTGTCTCAGTGTTGACATTCATAGGTTTTTAATGCAGTGTATTATGCTCCAGGGTTGAAAGAAAGCCAACAATATTTTTGTCAGTAACCAAATTGATTGAAATTGAAATGATTTTACTCTGCAAAGAAAAGGAAAATCTTTCTCTTCTTTTGAGGTATTTGAAGTCTAGATGCATTAAAGTGCTTTTTTAAATTTAGTATATTTTAGACTTTGCATTGTGCTTCTAACAAAGAATATCTGTGAAGGCTGACTTAATTCAGAGAAATCAGATATTTGAGATGAATAATTTAAAAAGAGTGGCACAGCAAAGGCAGTGCTGCTGCAGGATTTCACAGCTTTTCATTTGTGTGTTTTAACACTTGCCTGCTCTCACTACCACTGGCTATTGGAGAAAAAATAAAATTAAAACAAAAAACACAACACAAACTAAAAATCTTCCCGCTCCTTGTCTTGTTCTAAACTTGGCTTTTTACTCTGTGGAGGCAAAAAGTATTCTAAGTATTTCTGCTTTTCTTTGAATAAAATTAGTTTGTTCCTTGATAAATACATAATTTTATCTCTTTTTTTTTCTTTTTAACTAGATAATAAATGAAACTAAGTCTGGCCATGCCAGTTTGGACATGCATTCAGAAAGGAGATATAGGGGTTATGGAAGAAAAATTAGTAATTTAAATTAATCAAAATAACTCTTCCTTTAAGATAAATTTTCAGAAAAGAAAGAAAAGCAACACAACAAAAAAACCCAAAAATTAAAAAACAAAACATAACCAACAAAAACCCACAGAAGACCAAAAACAACCCAGCATTTCTGTATTAAAAACAAAGATTGTTTTAAGCACCTTCAAATATATATATATTATATATATATCTATGGAGAAAATATAAATATTAAATCAATAGTGATTTTTATGCACATATATGAGGAAGTTTTCATTGTAGTAATATCCAGAATAAGGAAAAAAATACTATATATGGGAGTAGAAGCTAAGTTCTTTCCCTTAAAAAAGTGAGAAATGGTTTATCTCTTTCATAATTGACAAAAGTATGGAGAGTTCAAGGAATATTTTAATTTTTAATTACATTTCATCCAAAATAATTCCCCAGTTCACTCGGAAGTTTCTCAAAAACACTTCAACAACTCAAGAATTCCACTGAGTAGTTTGCTCAGAGGAATTCTTACATTAAAAATAAGGAATGATAATACTGAAGCTTTTTACAGGAAAATGCTTGCTAATTTTTGTTTCTACATCTGGGAAAAATGAAATCTGTTAATATAATACTGATTTTAATAGTGTGTGGGCAGAATCCTTGATTACAGCAGTAACTGAAATACAAGAATATGTCTCTGCTTTTCCCTCTCTCCTGCTGAAGATCTAAAGTCTTGTGCTAGTCTTGATTTGAAATGGAAATAAATGCAATAATTCATACAGTACAAGATATAAGTTGGGAAATCAAAGTGAAAGAAGAGAGCCATTCTATTTTTCCGTGATTTCCATAAACTTTGGTGTGGCCATAAGACATATTTTCCAGGACCCTTTGAAGATTTAGCCACCCTCATAAGAAATTATTATTTTCTCTAAAGGTCTAATAATGTCTGTGTGTTTAAAAGACATAGGAAAAGTTCACTTCCAGGCACATTTTTGCTGTGTCCACAGTCTACATAATGTCATTAAGTAGAGCAGAATTTAACCTATATGCTGTCTTAACTATTCTTTATGAAGTCCTTAAGAGGAAATCCTAGTTTTTAGAAGTAATAAAGGAAAGATGATCACATTTGGCAGAAATGCTCCAAGGAAACTGTTTTTATTATAGGAAAAGCCCCCAGAACGATATAGAAGATTGCTCAGAATAAATATGAGTGTTTTCAAGGGGAAATATTTCTTTTTAGAGACTTCTGAAACTGTGCGAATGAAAGAAAAGAAGATTAATTACTTTAAAAATGTGAGTGGACCAGACATCTGCACATAGTGGGGTTTATATATGAATCCAGAAATAGGCATGAAATGAATTCAGTAACTTCTTGAGTACAAGAAGTTTTATATGTTTTTTTAAAGTCCCCAGTTCAACCAGAGCCTTATCTCTGTGGTTTTCAGTGCATGCATCCCGTGTGATAACTGGGGAGCCATTCACTGCAGCCTCATGCACAGCTGCTGCCAAAGCAGGGAGATTAAAATGGGATTCACAAAACCCATTCTCTGCCAGCTGAGGGAATTTCTCATGTAGAATTTAATTTGGTGGGGGAGTGGACTTGGACAATTCTTTAGAAGTTTCTGTTGTGAGAAGGTGGATGTGTCCAATGCAGGGGGCACAGAACAGAGACAAACCCCAAAGCAGATCAGTGGTGTCTCCAACACACAAATGCCACTGTGTGGTGAGTGGGTTGGGAGAGAAGTGTTCTGATAGCAGGACATCTCTCTGGGGAATTCCTTCTGTTCTTCTGAAGAAAATTAGTGTCAATTAATGTGTTGTTTTTTCTGAAAATTCTGTGAAAAAGTCTTGAAACATGGCAGGCTCTGGAAAGAACAGCTTTACAAGAATGCAGCTGGAAGGAGCCTAAACCTCTCCAACAGCCCGTGCTCCATGCCCTTCCCAAAGGCATCCTGCTGGGCAGGGTGATGCCTTGGGTTTTAGCTTTTATTGTTTTCTGAATCTCTGCTGCTTAATGTGCAACTCTGAAACTTCCTTTTAGGTGTTAGCAAGTTCTCTTCACAGAGTGTCAGACAAAACAATCCCCTCCCAGCTAGAGAATCAAGAACACCCAGTACCCAAAAAGCAGAAACAACAGCAAAGGGAAAGGGGCATTCCAAGGGCTGAGACTTCATAGCCTGGGGCTGTGCTTGCACAATTGAACCCAATGTGTAGATGAACCAAAACTCGTAAAAGTGTAAAAACTCATGGCTGGGATCCATCTTGGATTAGATTTGGGTGTAGCCCCAGCCAGGCTCTTGCCCTGCCCAAGGTGTACCCTTTCAATAAATTTCTATTTTATTCCTTTTGCTCTGTCTAGTCTCTGTTCCAGGTCAGACTTTCCAGGCAACAAGGGAACCTGGATAAATAAGTGTTCAGAGCTACCAATGCTGTTTGACACAACGTTTATGGTGTGGTATTGCTTCTGGATGTCTCACATTTCCTGGAATGCTGAGCTCAGTTTTAACTACCTAATGCAAATGAGTATCCCTAATATTGCCTTGAATTAATTATTCTTGGTTTCCATTAAAAACAAACAAACAAACAAAAAACCCAAAACCAAAAAACCCCCAAGAAAACTACAACAAACAAACAAAAAACCACAAGCTGTTTGCTGTAATTTCTTGTGATGTGTTACCAAAAGCCTAAGGAAAGAACAGAGCAGACATTTTAGAACTGTAAGTACTGTTACGTTAACAAGTCAAATAACCTGTGTGATGTGCCTTTCACATATATATCACATTTATCTAAAAATAGATACATTTTTCACACAATAAGAAAACCATACCCTCGACCAACAGGCTGCTACTTAACCTTGTTCCTTTGCATCCACTTCCCAGTGTACAGCAATCTTCTAGAGCTGTCATTGCAGGAATTTAACTACTAGTTTTATTTCTACAAATGTTTGAAATTGGATTCCTTTTGTACCTTTTGTCCTTTCTAAATGATATTTTCTGAAATGCTTCTGTTGCACACAAGCTTATCTGCAATTTTCAAAAGTCTCCCTGAATCAGTAAACCATAAATTTTTCATTCCATGAATCCAACTTCAGAAAATGGTAAGCAGGCACATTGAACATGCTTTAGCTATTACTCATTTCCAGAGGCACAGAGTTTTCTTCTGGCATTTTTAAAAGCATGTCCTGTATTTTGCTTGGAAAAAGGGAGCGGGGGAAAATAGTGATTTCTTCCTATTGTCTGAAATATATCAGTGCTCTCAGTGCATCTGACATTGGCCTCCTCTGGAGTTTGGATATTGGGCTAAATGGGGCATTTCTTTATTCTGGCTCAGCAGATCTTGGTAATAGGACCTATCAGACACAATATTCACTTTGAATTAAAAGGGAAATGAGTAATGGAAGGGCAGGAATGGGAGAGACAGAAGGCAGCAGTGAACTGTGTAATGGGGTGGCTGAGGTGGATACAGTTGGTGTTCCTGGTATTTCACTGAGTAAATCTTATTTAAGTTACCTGGCTTTGAAGGACAACAAATGAGCTTCCATGTCTGTTTTAAGCAAGTACAAGGCTCATAAGCCCTGAGTTATCATCAAAACCTCAATGAATACAATTTTTGTTCAATCAAGTTTAGTTATTACTCTCCAGTGCAGCATGGATGTGATGAGGGAAACAGTTTTTTGTTATTGGATTGTGGAAAGCAAACCTAAAAATCCCCCATCTAAAGGACTATAAACATACAGAAAACTGAAAGTTTAATAAAAATAACAACTATGTGTAATGATATTTTATCATATCTGGCTTATCTCATCATGACAGAATCTCAGCTTATGTTAGTACTATTTTGAAAGCACTGTATTATAATTAACATATTTATTTTTTTAAGCAAAAGTCATTGACATTGATAATTGGGAACATTTAGCAGGAAATATTTTTTCTATTAATTGAGGTATTCTTTATTAAAGAATTTAAGTATTTAAAGAATATTAAAGAATAAGTAATGCTGTCCTACACTGGTATCAATACAGTACTGTCAATAAGAAGAGGGAGAAATCTCAGTTAAATAAAATTGATAAAGTTATGTTCTTTGCACTTCTCTGTCCTTTTGCTTACTATAACACTAAGATGGTGTATGGGCAGGTCAGTTGATTCATAAGAAAAGGATTTATAAGGCATTTACAGAGAGTGATTCCAGGATCCCACAAGGAAAAGAACAGAGTGAGCAGTTGTGTGAGGGTGCTGTGAAGCTGCTACAGTGTCCTGAGAAGGAAAACTTGGTTGTTAGTGAATGTCTCTCTATTATCACTTCTTGTGGCAATTACCAGAAACCTGTCAGCATCCAGATATTCCAAACTACAAGAAAAAGTATGTTAAATGAAAATGAATGCATAGATAAGGTGATTTTAGATGTGCATATCACATATTTTTTATTTCTTTTAAGTATTTCTGGTGTGCTTTTAGTCCCCTTCAAATAAAACCAACAAACTCTTATAACCTTTACCAATGTCCCATGCCCAGGCCCTAACAGACATCCTAGAACATTAAATTCAGAATCTGAGTGGCTTCAGAGCTGCCTTCCCCCAGCACTCTGGTACCATCAGTGTCTCAGCCCTTCGCAGGTGCACCATCCTTCAGTGGTGTTGCTTCTGAGGACACCATAAAAAATCACAACCACAGACTTAAAAATATTTAACAGAGCCCAAAACAAATGTGTATCTTTCATACCATTGCAGTTGCAATCAGATGTCTGTACTTAAAAAGCAAAAGTTCTCCCCAGCCCCTCTTTGTGTATTGAGAATTGGATTTCTTATTAGCAGCCATAGAATAGATGTAAAGCAGCTGGAGCTCTTTAAGTGAGTGGAGCATCTGCTGGCAGAGCAGCCAGCAGCCGCTCACTTGCACTGGAACTGCACTCCTGGGCTCCTTTTTCTTTCTTTTCTTCCCTTTTTAATATTTTTTAATTTTTCTTTTTTTTTTTTTTTTTGGCAGATGTACAGCAAATAGCAATCGACTGGATCACGGGGAGCTTGTACTTTGTGGATCACGTCAGTGGCAGGATCTTTGTCTGCAGCCAGAACGGGTCAGTGTGTGTGACCCTCATCGGAGCTGGACCTGAGCAACCCCAAGGCCATAGCTGTTGATCTAACATCAGGGTGAGGTTCTTTCTTTGCTCTAGGATTTATTTCACGTGAGGCATGCTTGTCTGTGACTGCTCATAATGCATCTGTTTCATGCAGGTGTTTTAAAAACTATTTTTTTTCTTTGCTGTATTGAGCTGCTTGCATAGTTGCTATACTAAAGCAATAACGTGTAATGAACTTGGAGCAAATAGTTAATTGTGTTAATTGCAATAATTTATGTGCCTTGTGACTTCTCAAAATGGAATCAAAACTGAAAAAGCAATTTAATCCCTACTTGTCACAACATTTACTTTGGTGTTTGCTTTTCTGTAAGTTGTGCTTTTAACTAGAGGATGTGGGAAAGGAGTTTTTGGAGGATTTTTATGCTGTAACCTCTCAGTGACAGGAATACTGGAAATTAGTTTAACGAGTTTATTTACACAAAAAAAGTGGAATAATTTTTACTGTGCTTTAGAGGGTCAGCTCTAATGGTAAAAATACATTGTATTTGCTTTTTCTGTTCCAAAGATAGCTACGTTCAGTGCCAGCTGGGAATTAAGCCTTGCTTAAAATACCAAGTACTATATGTCTTCCATTCTATAACATCCACCAGCTGGGAAAAGTTTTTAAACAATAATGATGCAAAAGCATAACTAGGTAAGAGTAGGAATGGGATCAAGTTAATTTAAAACTAAATTTTGTTGAGGAGTTTTGAACAAGGATTTTATCTTGGTTTTATTAGTCAGTAAGTAGCTCAGACCAAAATCCCTGATGGAATATGTCCTGAACTGCCATAAGCCCCTTCTCAACAAATACAAAAATATTTACAGTAGAACAGCTTGTCATCCATATGTGGACTTTTGTCAGTCTTCATTTAAAGCCTGAACGAATATTAAGAAGCATTATCACAATGACTTCAATTCTGACAGGAACAGCTTGCATGAAAAGTTTACAAAGAAGTTTGATAATGTGATCTTGAGTATAGCTGTATTTCTCTCTGCAGCAGATGGTAAGCCTGACTTGATCTGACTGCAGAGTTGTTCTAAAAGAAAAAATAAAAATTCATGTAGAAATTGATTTTCTGCAAGTTCTGATCTGAAAGAAGTTGAAGCTTTCAAATTTGCTGACAGCAGCCTTTTTTCTATGCCTTTACTTGTATATTCTTTGCTGGATTTACTGGATGACTCCAAAGCCTGCCATTAGCTAATCTTATCTGTCAGGGATATAAGAATTGTACCCAAGCCTTTAGTTTTGTGAGGAGGGACAGAAACATGAGAGGCTGTTTTCCTTCCGTTGTTATCTGCTGGCTACAAACCATTCCAGCTCAAGTCACTGCTCGGTGACATGTGCAAGCTGAAGAGTGGCAGCTGTAGGGACAGGGAAGTGCTGGCCTGTAGGAAAGGCTGTAGGTGATCATGGCCTTTTACAGTGTGATTCTTACTAAGCAATCTCCATTTAATTTGTGGTGAAAGCATTGTTTGGAGAATTTTATTAGAATACATGTTTTGCAGTTCAGCAGTTATTTCATTACTGGGTTGTTTTGTTTTGTTTGGTTTTTTTCATTTTTATTAATTATCTGATGTGTTGTTCTGTTAATTGCATACCTAACACACATTTTAACTGCTAAACCCCAATGTATATATTAATTATGTTTGGTTTTGACTGGGTTTTGATCCAGGATGCAAACAGATAATGAAAAAGCATTCTGGCTATTTAAAAATCTCCCGATCCTTTCTTTTGTCTTTTGTTTTCTTTCTTTTAACTCCTTCATGATGATCGTAGTTGTGACTCATTTTGGTGTCAGAGTTTTAGGGTGTATTGCTGTCTGGGGAACTCGGTGGGTTTATTTTATTTAAAAAATCACAAAAGCATCTAAAACCTATATTGCAAGTTGAGCTCTGAATGAGTTGCTGCTTGCACAGAGGAGACTATTTCCAATGCTGAGAAATTCAGAGTGTGATCCCAAGCCTTTGTGTCTGTGATAAACTTCCTGTAGCAGTACAGGACCAAGCCCTGCTATTCTTGCATGTTCACATCCATGTGTCATGAACCAGAAATTCTGCTTTTATCCATAAAACAACCAAGGCATGGTGGAAAATTTGCTCATTTCAAATGGTTCCCCTCACTGCACTCAAGGATATCTTTTCTGAGTGTGGTTAATTTTACATCTCTGTGCCTGCAAGTTCTGTTAGATGTTTAGTGGTGATGGTTTGATATATTCTCCTATGAGCTTACAATGGAACTTGAGCTCTAAGCTTCTTTCATATCACCCAGGGAGTGAAAGAACTTTTCACAAAAATTTATTCTCATAAAACTGAATTTGAAATTGAGAGAAGAAAGACTTCCTATTCATACATCTCCTGAAGAGCCACATTTGCTATGTTTCTCAGTTAAGCATGTTACTTTGGCAGGATTTCAGCACTTTATCAATCTGAACTGTGTTTGATGTTCTGGTTATTCCCGACTAGGTGTAATGCACACCCACCAGAAAAATACCTGCTTTCCCCAGTGAACTTGTAACTTACCCTGTTAGAGGTTTTGCAGTGCTGATATTCATCTCTTACATCAACTAATTATCAATCAAGAGTAGCACAGTGAAGTATCAGAGCTGTGTTAAGGACAGCATTTCCAGGGGCAGAGAATGTGTCTCCACTGATCACTGGGAGCACTTCAGAGCCCAGACATGGCAGTGAAACATGGATTGAAGGAAAAGCTGGGACAAGGAGAGAAGGAAATAAAGTGGCAATTGGCAACAGAGAGGGAGAATAAATTGTTTTACAATAATATATTATCTATCAAATGCCTTTGAACTAAGATGTTTGGCTCCATATGTCTGCAGTTCATAGCTTTGATAAATTTTAATATGAGACTTCTTTTCTTCAGTGGTCAAGAAACAGAAGTGATTACTTTTGCTGGCCCATGAAATTGGTGTAAAATTGATGATGGTGCTGCTGACTGTCAACATGAAACAAATGCAAGCTGACTTAGAATGGGTTTAGCTGAGATCCTCAGTTCAGGCCTGCTGTACTCATGGGGAATGATTTTTCAAAGTATTCCAGCCAAAATTTCGTTGGCATATTCATGAGACTTTGATCACCAGACATTGATTAAAACTCACTAGAGGATAGATCAGATTTAGGTTCTCTCTCAGCTCTGCCACAACCAGCTAAATATCTCTACACAGAGCATATTTTTTTTTTAATGGTTCTGCATCTCTTTGTATTTAATAAGAAGCATAAAATGCCTGTCATTGAATGCATTTAGGAACATTAGGAATTATTATTGTGGAATACTAACTGTGTGCATCTTCATATTTATTCTGTAAATATGCCTTCTTAATTGCCTCGAGTGTTCAAGGTAAATTGTTGCCTTCCACTACACCACAATGGCCATGGAGAATGTACTGCACCATTTTACAAAGCAGGAATGCCTTGGAGCAGGGGGATGTGCTGCAGTTCCAACACTTCAGTCTGGTCATACTGCTCAGACATCTGACATACATGGAGTAACATAAATACCAGGGTGTCTTAATTTCTCCTCATACCCATTTTCTGATTTCTTTGGAAATGCCAGAAAATGGGGACAGGACAGGAAAAGCAGATGAGGCTGCAACGTTGGGGCTATTCCTGGTTCCAGAAATGTGCAGCTTGTACTGATGGTCATGATGCTTTTTGGGATGCCAGCCATAACTTTCTACTTTATTTCCCAGGCTTATGGGAAAAGATGAACTTTAGGGAGGAGGTTTGAAATGTGGAGGGTACTGATGTAGCATCCACTGACACAACTGTTCATACATAAGGAGATGTGTGACTAGAGGTTACATGGGGTGACATTGCAAAGAGGATGAGCAGAGCAAGGCTGGAGTGTGGAAGGATGTGTGGAGCAGAGCGTGGAGGAGTAATGGGAAAAAGGAAATCACCTCCTGTGTGAACCTCTATAGAATCATCATAGAATTCCAGAATAGTTTGGGTTGGGAAGGACCTTAAAACTCATCCAGTTCTGCCCCCTGGCATGGCAGGGTCACCTTTCCTATCCCAGGTTGCTCCAAGCCCTGTCCAGCCTGGCCTGGGACACTTCCAGGGATCCAGGGGCAGCCACAGCTGCCCTGGCCACCCTGTGCCAGGGCTTCACCTCGTCACAGGAGCAAATCTCTTCCCAATATCCCACCTGACCCTGCCCTCCTTCAGTCTGCAGCCATCCCCCCTTGTCCTGTCCCTCCATCCCTTGTCCCCAGTCTGTCTCCAGCTCTCCTGGAGCCCCTTTAGGCAATGGCAGGGGCTCTGAGCTCTCCCCAGAGCCTTCTCTTCTCCACACTGAGCACCCCAAGATCTCCCAGGCTGACTCCAGAGCAGAGGGTTCCAGCTCTTGGGGAATCCTTGTGGCCTCCTGGATTCATCCCAGCAGCTCCACGTCCTTCCTGTGCTGAGGATGCCAGGGCTGGAGGCAGCTCTGCAGCTGGGGCCTCACCTTGACCTGTCCACTCTTCTTGTGATGCACCCAGGACCTGGGTGGCTTTCTGGGCTGCCAGTGCATGTTGCAAGTTAATATAAAAAGCAGATGTAGTTAGGGGAAGAAGAAGAGGAGGAGGAAGAGAAGAACCAGAGAGGATGCACAATTACCGGCTGAAGTAATTGAAACTGGTGTCTGCCATTTAAAAGTTGCATTAGGAACAAAGGGGAGAAGAAAAGACTTCTAAAGAGATTTGTAAAAGGAGCAAGCTCACATTTTAATACTGCAACAGTGTGTGTCATGTAAATATTTGAATAAATCTTTTAATCGGCTTTTCCTTCTGCTATGGTGTAGAAATACAAAAAACCACAGACTGCTTATTTCTTCCACACAACATTTGTAAATGCAAACAAGAAGAGATTGTGTTATGCTGGTGTTTGAAGAACAACAGCTATTAATGTGTTATGGTGTTATGTACCATTTCCTGGTAATGTTAGTGAGTCAGGAAAAAAACCAAACAACAGCACATCAAAAAAAAAAAAATACTCTGTTGCATTCTAAAATCTGTAATAGCAATCAGTTAATACCTCTGGGATTCACAAAGGGGAGCAAGGGAAACAAGTGAAGAATTAACAGCTGAAGTTGTCTACTTCATCATCTCAGAAGTTTATTCTGAGGAAAAAATATAAAAAAAATATAAAAAAATATTCTGTGGACTTCTTCTTTGAGCCTGAAGATGCTGAGCACAGATTTCTTCTGTGCCTCAAATCAAAGCCACAGTATGAAAATAATAATGATAATTAAAAATACATAATGTCATTTTGTGTGAAGCACCATAGGGAAATTTGCCTCAGTCTAAAATTTCAGAAGACAGAGGAAGCAAGGGGGTAAGAAGACATTTTGAAATTCAGTCTTCTGTATAAGAACAGAGTTGAACAGCTTTAAAATACCATATTTGAGGGATCCAGAAGAAAAAATCATAAGAAAGAGCTAATTCTGCCCTTGTTTGTTTTTTTGTTTGTTTGTTTAGTTTTAATTTTAGTTTTGAATTTGTTTTACCTCTTAAATCTGGTAGAGGTAAGAGGAGGAATCTGGGGGTTGGTCATGTGAGCCCTGTTGACATTCAGGTTGTTTAGATGCTGTTGCAAATGTTCTTTCTAAAGCTGTGTGTGATCATCCTCATGGGATGTTTGCTTTTCTTGGTCAGACCAAAATGCAATGTAAGGTCCACTGAGCACTTCTCACTAGAAAATCGAAGGGAATGGGGAAAGATTTCCCTGTTAGAGAGCCATGCACAGGGGATGGTGCCTGGGATATGGAAAAGCCATCCCACAGGATGGACAACAGCCCTTAATGAGACAAAGAGATTGGAGATATAAATAGAAGGAGTTTGGGGCTGACAACTCAACCAGTTTGGCATCATGGGTAGACATGTAAACCAGTTAGAGCTGTCCTGCTTGGTGGGATTTTGGACAAAAGATGGGTGAGGTCTCTGATGGAAAGTTTGATGAGATAGAACCTGAGGCCAGCCCTGAAATCCTGCATTAGTAAATTCTCAACAGCCAGCAAAGAGCAAGTCAGCTGGTGAAGGGTAGAGAGAGACCTTTCTGAAATAAATTTATCGACAGTAATTTTGTTTTTCTTCTCTTTCTGTACCTATGTCTTTAAAAAAAAAATCAAATCAGACTATAAATGCAATTAGTATTAAGCTCAATGAATACTTTGCATTTACCTCATATTTGCCTGGAGGTATCAGTGAGGAGCTGAAAATTCTGGCAGTGGAGGAAGAGTAGAAATTCTAAAAGGAGAGGAGGTCAAACCATACATTTTTTTCCTTTATTTGCTTCATTGTTATTTAGACAGGGGAGTATTTCAGGGTAAAAATAAAATATCTGCACTTATTGTCTGCTGCCTGATTTATTCTCTTTTTACTCTCTTACCTTTGAGCTTTTATAGCAGCCACTAGGCTTAGGAGAGACTTTGAGTCTTAAAACTTTGGTTTCTTTTTTCCCTCTCAGATTAGTCATCATTTTCTGCTGATCAAAGAGGAGAGTTATGATCATTAAAGCTCACTTTTAAAGAGCCAAATCATTAGTGGTTTAATAACATGCCATTATTAAAAGAGCTCGGTTCCTTTTCTTTTCACAAAGATTTTCAAAGAGCTGTAAGATACATATAAGACCCACTCACTTCAAAAAAGTTTTAAAGATGACCTGAAAAGGAATCTTCATTAAAAAACTAAAAAACAAACCAAAAAAACCAAAAAATCCACAAAAAACCTCGAAAAGCACAAAACAAAACACCAAAAAACAAACAAGCAGAAAACAAACAAAAACTCAAACAAACAAAAATGAAGAACTTTGTAGTAACTAATCATAATGTGAAGGTTTTCATTAAGAATTCATATTTTGTTGCTCATTCTCCCCCTCCACAACCTCTTCAGGCTGTGAACAGTTACAGATGGTATAATAGAGGAGGCGAAATAAGATGAGAGAAGCAAAGATACTTAATCAGACAAAGAAAAAAACAAACAACCAAAACCACCCTTTTAAAATTATCTCCACTTTTTTATTGTCCCTTTACTTGCTAGAAAATGATGAAAAAAAAGATTTTTGTCTGATCTCAAGTTTTATAAAACTGCTTCTAGTTTTGTGCTATTCCATCTTTTAATTTTAATTGTTGTAACTAAACTGAGTCAGAAAACTCTTTCACCTTTGCATTTCCCCTGGATCTTTTCTCTCTTGAAACTTCTATTTCAGTGTAGTAGCACAAGTCTGCTCACTGGAAAACCTTGTCACTGCTGCTCTTGGTAAGAAAAATAATCAAGGGGTATTGAACACCTGCTCTCCTTCCCAAAATAAAGTGATAAGACAATTCTGCATTCATGTGCATACAGAAGATAGGAGAAATTATGGCTCTTTTTCAGAAAACTAAAAAATAGATACATAAAATTTGATTTATAAGATATGAGCTTGTATGAAAAAGTCAGTTTCAGTGGAAAAGGACTCAGAGTCACTGACAAAACTGAAGGAATTAAAACACCAAGAATGTGACCTAACTGCATGAAAAAGGGACTCATTAACAATGTCAAGTTACTACTCTGGATTAAAGTGACATCTATAATCAAAATAATAAAAATAGAATAGACTTGAACAGGTTTTTCTACATGCATGTTCTCAAGTAATGATGTGTGTTTCTTCATACCTTTTCATTAATCAAACATTGCTGGAAATAAAAATGGACGAGTATAATGAATATCCAGTCTTCTGTACATACCCTGAAGGTGGGCTGCATTTAGTGCCCAAACCAGATTGCATTCAGAGTGCTGATAGCAGTGACAAAGGATGTGTGTTTCGATAATAATCCTTTGTGAGAGAGCTGGCAAAGTGAACACTGGCAGTGTTATTAGAATAGTTCAGAACTGATGTTCTGAGACTTGGTATTACAGCAATATTGCCTGGAGAATAAAAAGCTAACTAGAGTCATACTGGTGAAGCATGAACTAAAGTGAGCTCTTTTTCTTATGCAGTATGTGCCCAGTAATGGATTTCTTATATTGCTACTAAGAGGAACAATATTTGAGTAATGTCAGCAAGTATGGGAAAAAAAAATCAATGGGAATACAAAAACATTTATGCAATCACAAGATAGCTGTGGTTTGTAAAAAAAAAAAACAAAACAAAAAGAAAACAAAAAAACCAACTTGTGAGTAAAACTTTTCTTCACTTATCAAAGTTTGGTCCAGAGGAGCACAACGCAGTGCTGTGCCTCTCTCAGTGGGCTCAGGTTCTCCTGGAGAGCTGAGCTGTCAAATCACAGCATCCTCATGACCCAAAGCAGCTCTGCCTGGTGCTTTTGGGCCCTAAACCCCAGAACTGCCCCAGCAAACCCGGCTGAGCACGGGAGCAGCAGCACAAATAAAACTCGTGAGCTGCATTGCCTGGGGCCACCCACAGCTGATCCAACACCTCCTCCCACTGAGCTTTCCACCCTCCCTGTGTGCCTGGAGTGGTTATTCTGCTGCCTTCCTCACATCCCTCACCCTCAGACCTTTAGTAATTAAACCTCTGCTCAAAATGCTCTTCTTTTACTGAAATTACCACAAACCTATGAATTAGAATTTGGTTTTTGAGAGAGAAACTCAGAAATGGACATGTTATTCTTCCTGGAATGGAAGTCTTGAAGTACTTTTTTTTTTTTTTTTTACTTTTTTTTTTTTTTTTTTAATGACTGAGATGTCCAGGCTAAAGCTACATGATTTAAGGGCACCCTATCAGTGAATTTCTTCAAGTTGAAAGCAATTAAGCTGGAGAGAATTGAGGCCACTTTGTTTCTGAATGAGAATATAAATGGGAGTTTAAGGCTCCATAATGCATGGACATTATGTTCATGTCCATTTGAAGTCTCCTTTTTTTTTTCTTTTTTATTTTATTACCTTTTATTTTATTTATTGTCTTATTATCTAACCAGCTTCTGTAAGGTCATTTATGTTGAAGACAGGTTCTGATATTCTGATATGAATTAGAGCACTGCATGAGTGCAAGACCAGAACTGAAAATATAGCTGCTTAGGACTTTTATTTTTTAGATGTACTTGTATTATACTGGACTTAAAATATCCATGTGTATATAGATAGATATTGAGAGAGTTGTGGGGTTTTTTTTCCTCTAAAATGAACAATATGAAAATAGAAACAAAAAGCTCATGTTTAACACAACTAGTGTATTATGGTGTTATGAAGTCTTTCCAAATCTGTTTTCCTAGTGCAACCCACATTTCTTGTGTTTTTTAACTGAGCCTTAGTATTGCAGTAGTGCAAAATTGTGCAAACCATGAATTTTCTAATAAGCTCATGCCATTCTTTTCCTCTTCCTACAAAATAAATAACCACCTGTGTACATGCCATGTTTGAAGCATAAAAATACTAAATCATGGAACATTCTGAATTGGAAGGGACCCAAAAGGATCATTGAGTCCATTACTATTGCTCTGGATTAACCAGAACCACCTAGAGTAACAAAAATGATGAATTCAGTCAATTCAGTTAATTCATCAGCAGTGTGATGACATCATCCTGATGGAATTGCTGTTTTCTCAGGGCTGATTACATGGATTGCTATTTTTTTAATATATATTGATTTTCTAATTTTATTTTTTGTTGAGGTTTTTTGCATGTCAGTGGCTTTATTTCTATGCTCAGTAGTGTGAACACACCTTGCTGGAGCTCACCTGCAACATCATCCCTTTTGTTGGAAGATGGAGAAAAGCTGGAGGAAATCTGGAGATATTAATAGGAAATTTAAAAATGTAAAAACCTCATGGCCTGTGCAAAACTTGCAGGAACTGTGGTAACCTATTCTAGGAGAGAAAATCCATACTAATCCTATAAAAGACTGGTAGAATAGCAAGATAGATTTTAATTCTTATTAAAGAAAGAATAGGAAAAACAATTTTAATTAACAGCTACTGGTAAGCAGGGGAAAAAAATTCAAGTCTGAGGCAACCTTAGGATATAAGTGATGTAAAAGTTGGAGTCTCTGCCATTAGGGACACTTGGGACTGTCTGTCTGGAAGGGATGTTCAGCCTTGGATTTCACATCAGCATGGATGTGTGTGCAGGTCTGTAAGCTTATAATGTCAAAGAATGGTGTGCTAGAAGAATAAATGTCAATAATTCTATTTTCTAACAGTTCCGGGCTGCTATTTAAAAGGTATGGCTGAATCATTACCAAAGTAACCCTTTGTTTTGTTTCTCCACTTGAAGGAATTAGATTTTAAAGAAAATAGGTCAAAATATATATTCTAGGAAGTTTTTTGTTTGTTTTTGGGGGGGGTTTGTTTGTGATTTTTTTTTGTTTTGTTTTTTTTGGTTTTTGGGGTTTTTTTTGTTTGTTTTTTTGTTTTTTTTCTTTTAGAGGTGATAGGATTTGCTGCAAACGAAACTGAAAATTGGATTTTAAAGGGATTTTGATACCAAAAATTTATCCTGAAACACATGCAAGAGTCCCTACCCACCAGATGCATCCTCGCTTTTTAGGAATTGCCTTGATTTGAGTGGTTCAAATTGTAAGCTTAGTAGTTTAGTTTTGAGTTCATAAAGCAGCACGAGCTGCTTTCTCCTGTGCTGGTTGAGAAGGCAAATTGCTGCCTTGGCTAGAAGGTTTTGGGCACGGGGGTGAGGAGCAGCTTTTCTTTAGAGATGCATGTTTCCAACTCGCTGACACAATTTCTTTGCTGTGTTTGATCAGCCACGGAGCTGTTAAATAATCTGCCCAAAGTTCCCTATTGAAACACACAACTGTGTCAACCTACAGTGGGAGGAGAATCAATTTCTGCTTTACCATCCTGAAAACTCCAGCAAAAGTCCTCAAAGCAATGAATATCCTGTCTGCTAGAAACTTCTAAACCTTCAAAGTTTGCTCATTACCAGTTAGCTGGAGCTAGTTGGTTCATTTCACACACAAACACGTTAATGTGCACACAAAAAACCTGGTCCAAATTTGCAGTTGGCCTCAGCCTTGGTGTTTCTAAGGAACAGAATTTGGGCAGCGTCCAGGCTGGCACTTGGAAACTTGTTTACTTTGAATCAATGGGTAATTAGCTCACTGAGGATGCAAACTTTTAGCATAAGGGAAGTCTAGGAAAAGGCCATCCAGTTAAAAAATAATCTTATTGACTCTGCTTTAGTTTTGTTTAGATGATTTTTTATTCATTAGGATTTGACAGCAAATCAGCAAACCCCAAACCAAAACACTCAGAGATCTTTATTCAACAGATATTAAATGAAAATACCCTATTAATAGTAGAGTATTTGAAACTCACTGCCTTTTTTACATGCTGAGAAACCTCGGCTTGCAGTCTGGGAGCTTTGTAAGTTTTACAAACACACGGTTTTGCTGACAGGCTTCTCCAGAGCCAGGACTTGCACAGCACCACCTCTTGGCTGTTCTCCTCCAGCAGGATGGAAACACACCGTGCTTTCTGCTGGCACAGCTCCTCTGGCTGAGCAGAAGGAGAGGAGAATAAGCAAACTGCATTCCCAACAGGGATTACTCTGCCTTCAACAAAAAATCAGACCTCTAACCAAAATATTTAAATTGGAACAGAAATCGGTTGACTACACCAAGCCAAGCTCTTGTTTGGATTCCTGAGTGTCTGACACGGTTTACTGATGTGAAAACATTGCATCTTCTGAAAGTTCAAGGATTTATTTGTTTGTTGTTTTTATGTATGAATCTCCTTGTTAAATTACTGTTACTTGTCACACAGGGTTTTCTGAATGCAGCAATATTTTAGTAGATCACAATACTTTGGTATTGGTGTATGCAGCTGCCACTTCAAAAAACTTGATGTATATTCTAACATTTTCAAAATTGAAACCTTAATATTGGAATTTGCATGTGTACTTAAACTTTCAATATGCTGGTGGCTTTATTCTGAAAGGTTTGAATGCCCACAGGTCATACCCAATTCAGGGAACAGCTGAGACTGTTCGCTGGCTGAAGTGAGGCTACTTACATAATGTGTGTGTGTGTGTGTCTGTGTATGATTTCCAAGACTTTAGGAGAGGATTCCTGCCTTTTGCTGGTGAAATATTTTAGCCCAATATTCTACAAGATACTGCTGCTTAAGTATTTTTAATATAATTATACATATCCATAGAAATAATATTTGATGAGCCACCCATGTCCTCAGGCAGGAGTTTTGGCTGTGTTGAGCTGCCTTGTGATTTGGGATGAGGTTTTGAAAATACAGTGTCTCAGTGTCACAGGCAGAATCAGGCTCAGAAACATCAAAAACATCAAAAACTTAAATTGAGCAGTCATAATTACTGGGTAGGCTTGAAATTGTAGTTTAAATTCTGGGGGAGGTTCACTTCGTTTAAGCTGGGGAGGATTTTGTGAAGAAGAATTCATTAATGTCTGGGAAGCAATTGGAGACAGAGGTGTGAACACTGGTAAGTGCCCGGTTGGAAATGAGCAGCTTTGCATTCCGAGCAGGGTTTGCACAAAATGCATCTCTGTCGAAGGGTGTGAGGCAGCACATCATGTAAGGAAGCAGCAGTCACTCCTCAGAGCACGAGGAGGGTGTTTTGAAATAATAATCAGTGTGGATGTGATCAAAGAATTTTGATTGCTCATATCATGGGATAATTTAAGGCAACACAGGAATCGTAATGCTTGCTAGCATTTGAATGCTTGGGTTCGCACTTGTAACATTTCAATGTGTATTTTTATTTTTGTTTTGTTCTTACTTATCTCACAGCCTGGAGATAAGTTACATAGACCCATACCTGCTCTACCTTGTCCAGTTTGTATGGAAAAGGAGTAGATTAGAGGTAGAGGTTGAGAAGTTGCCTATTTTATCACATTTTTGAAGGCAGAACAAATGAGCCTGTGACATTCTACAAGCAGGTTTTGTCTAAATTTCAAAATCCATAATAATCAGAGAGGAGATTGCATGAACTATATGATATTGTCTCTATCAATTTAAGATTATTGTTTCTAATTATCCTGTGAGCTGGCATGGAGAACAGTTCATTTGCCTCTTCTTGCAGTGACTTTTTAGCTACTTCAGGACAGCTAGCACACACTTCTTTTACTCTAGACTAAGAAAAATCAACTTCTTACGATTTTTTTTCTTTTTTTTCATTTCTTCCCCACCACCACCTCCTTCATCCAAACTTCTGATTATTTAGTTGTTGCTCTCTATATAATCTCTGTTTGGTCTCCATTTTCCTGGAAAGCTGATGAAAGTAGGAAAGTTTGTTTTGTATTGCAAACTCTTCAGTGTAATACTTGCTATTTTTTTCTGGAGTTTTTTCCTCGGTGCTGTGATAAAACTGTCTTGGGTCTAGATTCTGGTCAGGTGTTACCTTGGTAAAAGTGAAGTCATGATTTTGATTTTCCTCTTCCTGTTACATTTTTTTCTGCTCCTGTTCTTTCTGTGCCCTTCCAGCTGTCACTGCCTCATCATTTGCATCCTTTCCTGAAGTGCTCTTGCAGATCCAGGTTTTCCCTGTCTTGTTTCTGTGTAAATGAGTGATTAGTCATCATAAAGAGGGATTATAAAAGGGAGATTTTGTATAGGGGAAGCCATTGGGATGGATCAGCTTCTGTTGAAATCACACTATACAGACAGCTTTTCTTGTACATCCTACTCAACTGCATCTTATTTCAGCTGGAACAGTGGGATGTCTTTTTCCCTTCTCCATATTCCTTGCCATCCCTTACTTTTTCAAAAAGTGCTGTTTTTCAAAGCAAGATGTGTCCTATATTCTTGGGCACGTTGTTCATTATTCTAAAAGATAGTTTTCTGATGTCCAGCAGAACTTCAGAAAATGATTTCTACTGTCTCCACTTCCATTTTTTATAGTGACACTGGAAGGTACAGAGGGACACAGCTGCCAGAGTGTGGGGAGTGTGGGGAGTGTGGGGAGTGTGAGCTCCTGTCTGTCATCACCTCAATGTTACATGACTTAGAGGAGGGTGAAGGTGGCAGCAGTTGCCTCTCAGCACAATAATGTTTGAGCTGGCTTTTGACCCTTCTGTAAAATGGGAACAAAAAACAAGCAAACAAACAAACAAAAGAAACAAATACAGGATAAGACTGTTGTGGCAGAAGGGCAGATGCTGAGAGATCAAATGCAAAAGCTTTCTGACAAGAGATTTATTGCTGGAAATACCCACACACAGACCACAGGACTGGATAAGTATATTCATCTCTTTCATCTCGTGTACTCCCTAGAGATATGGCTGTGTATGATCTGCTTTTCTCTTGCCAGTTAGTAACAGGAAACATTACTTGCCTGAACTCCACTAATAGTTTTCAGAAACATTGGCCTCAGAAATATTTCCATTTAGTCCATAGCTTGTTAATCAAGTCCCTGGTTCATCTGTCCATACAAGCTATAAAGTTCTGCAGTGAACATTAATTGTAATGAACTTCGTGGGCCAGGTAGAGGTGTGAGCAGTAACACATGCACCAGTGAGTGCTCTGTGCTGTCAGTGCAGCTTTCCCCAGACAGGCCCTCGGTGCCTCCTGTGCCCCATGGTGCTTTCTGGGCTCTGTCAGGTGCTGCTTTTGCCTCCTGTGAGATCCTTACTGCTGAACGTTTGGGGGTATTTTATTGCCCAAACACAATGAGCTGTGTCACCTTGGAGGCATCAGCATTAACAGATGAAGGCAGCAGGTGATGCTGCTGATGAAATGCTAATATTGTAATGTGGAGTTTTGCTTGCATTCCAGGATAGCAAGAATACAATTAAAAATAGCAGCAGCAAAGTGATCATGTACTTACTGCAGGCAGTCACAGGCAAACTCCAATTCTCTCTCACAATGTGCTGTTCTTAAAAATGCTTTTCATAATTTTTTTCTAACTATTCTCAGTTGTTATATCACTTTAAATATGGAGTGAATGCATATTATGTTTGGTTCAAGAGATATTATTTAGCCCTAACAAACTCAGCAATTAACAGGGTTGCAGGAGGGTGTGAGAAGTCCCAGCCTAAAGTACCACAGCTGTGTCACTGACATCTGGGCACTCATCTTGGGGCAAGCATTGCCATGGAGCCCATGAAAGTGTCTTGGGGACAGGGCTGTGCCTTGGCTGCCTGAATTTATCCATGTCTCACACCTCAGTGAGCAGTCAGCAGCCTGTTCCACTTCTGCAGCAACAGGTCTGACCTTCAGGCTCCTGTAAAGTAAAGATCTGAAATCCATAAATCACCAGCAAGGACAAACTGGGATTTCAGTAGCTGACAGTTTCCTTTCTTTCTCCTTAGAGAAATACAGTACTGATGTGTGTACTGACACTTCTTTTCCTTTTGCCTCAGTGGCTCCAACCTCCATGTGTTAAAAAGTTGCACACAAACAAGTTTGGGCATTCTCATTCAAGTAAATGTATGGAAAAGGGGTGGTAGGACTGGCTGCAGTGCATAATAAGCTAGACAAAGCAAATCAGAGGAACAGCTGCTGCCAAAAAATCTCCAGAAAATTCTGTTTTCAGCCCCTGCAACTGATTGAGAAAGTTGCAGGCAAAAAAAAATTCTTGGATTTTTATATTCCAAGTAGCACAAACTTGTATTTGTAAACAAATGCAACATGGATTATCCTCTAATATATTAAATGGCAAATGTAATATTGCAGAAAGATAAGGATTGAAATCTCAGGCAGAAATGCAAACCTATTTGCTTGCAATAGAAAAGACTGGACGCCTCAGCAACTGTTCAACATCTGTCCTCTGAAGGTAATGAGATAAGCACATGGCGATCAACATGTAAATATCTGGCAATTAATTCACCTGGAGTCATGGGAAGGGACACAAAGCTGCAATCCAGTTACTGGGGCTGGACTGCAGATAAATGACAGTATAATACTCAAAAAATTACTCCAAAACTAAATATGTGGTACAATCACAAGAATTTTGCCTGTGTCAGTGCCTGATCTGTGGGTTTTGTGATTGTTGAACTGGCTTGTTTCCAGCCAGCTTTGGAAAATTTTGGATTGCATTTGAGGGTTTTTAAAAGGTGAATGGGAAAAGTAATTTCATACATAGACCACACATAGATGAGATTTTGAGAGCTGCCTCAGAGGTGCAGTTTTCCACTGGGAGAAAAGGAATTGCACCTGCAAATAAACCCTTGGAGGTATTACCTAAAGCATCCTTTATAGAAACACCCCTGGCACTTTATTTGTATTTTCATTTTAGTAATTCTGAAGCCTAGAATAGCACAGTTTAATTGCAGTTTGTATAACTCCTTTCTACTTATCACTCTCACATTCAAATGCACCTTAAATGCTCAGCTGAATAAAAACAATGCAGATTACTGCTTGATGTATTAAATGCCAAATGCTGTCTTGCCAAAAGCCAAATATCTATTTATGTTTTGGCTTGCCTCTATATTCACACATACTGGGGCTTAATGATGAGTTTTTTATTCTACCATGATATTTCTCTGCATAGGTGTTCCAGGGGAAAAGAGACCATAAAAAGAGATGTGAACTTCACAGTTACAAAGCATTCTCTGTGATCAAGTTTAAATGGATGGGTTTTAATGTCTTGAGGCTACTGCTTCTCTCTTCAATTTCAAATCACATTGGAAAGCTGTAGAAGGGAAAGTACAATTTAGTGCTTAAAATGAGTATGGACAGGCGTGGAAAAGACAATATGAAATGCCAGGTTGTAGAAAGGGCAGTAAAAATAATCTGAGGTCAGACAAGCAGATACAATTCAAAGTGCAAAAGGAAAAAATTGGGTGAGAGGGGATGAAAGTATGCAAGGAGCGGACAAACTTATTTGGGGAAAAAATAAGAGAAAAAGGAAAGGAGGAACAAAGCTAAGAAAGCTTCAGCATGAGGAACATCATTATGTTGTTGCAGACAGGCAGAGGGATAAGAAAAAAGAAAAGCTGTGATCCTGCCCATTCCTATGAATTCCTTCAATCTGTGGATGGCTCCCAGGGCACAGGTTTAGTTTTGATTTACAGGTGTTAACGTGACTCGGCCGCAGTTTGAACCCTGCTGTCTGCTCTGGAGAACCCTCTCCAGGATGGGCAGTCTGAACCTCCCAGAGTGCACAATTCCATCTCTTTGTGCCTCTTTACCTGGTTTCACTCGTTACCAGCAAAGTACCACTGTAAAATCAGATAATGAAGTCTTACAGATCTCTTAGAATAAAAAATATGACAGCTAATAATAACCAGGGGCACCTGGGCTGTATTTTCTCCTCAGCATGTGGTAGGTTTGAGAGCTGATATTAGGTTTGCCATGGGTGAGAAAGATAATTTAGCCATTTTCTATCTGCTGAAGGAGAAATAGTGGAGATAGAAGAGCTATGACAGCAGCTTTCCAATGTTTATGAAGTTGTAGGTTCTGTCTTACTGTCAGGTAAGTAATTATGTGCAGTTACAAAATGTGGCTGTATTAAATAATCCTAGGTAACATTTTCAGTCTTCCAAGCAGCTCGAAAGCAGCTCTGATCCTATTTAAATGACATTTTTACTCAATGTCTTCCTACATACAGTCACACAGATAGATTATGTGTTCCTAAATGTGCACCTATCTGAACACCCAAAGGAAAATGAGAGGAACGTATTTTTGTGGTGGGAAAATAACTGTCCTAGTGCTGTGACACAAATCTCCATTTGTTAACTGTCTATGGCTGAATTACATTTTAATTTAAGCAACCCACTTTTGTTTAGGTAAAGAGAAAATATGAGCCATGAATGGGCCACTTCACATAGAGCAGAATTTCACAAACTGTAGAAGCTTCAATTTTTCCCTTACTTTTGGATGGGACCCAATTTTTTCTTGATGAGACAAAACTCTACCATTTCACATCTGGTGTCCTGCTGGTGCTTTATTTTGCTGTCATGGTACTGCAGAGAAATAGAGCTCCTAATCTGCAGTTTGAAATCCACAGGTGTTGATAGGAAGCTTTTGCCACTGCAGTGTAGTATGGATTTCTGCAAATGGTAAGAAAACCCTGAGATGAAGATTGCAGAATCTTTCTTTTCTAAGCAGAGATCTTACAGGTTTGGGAGATGATACTGTTTTTCAGTATTAGAAGTAATGACTGTCACTGTCAGTGCCAAACCTCTGGGGAAAGATGTTTCGATTTGGGCTGGGAGAGATTGGGGGGGGAAAGAAATTGTACTTAACACTTCTCAGTCGCTGCTTGTTTGCAACCAAAATGAGTGAAATGAGAGCTGCCCCAGCCCTTTTTACACCCATGCACCTGGCTCCTGACACCAGCACCATCCTGGAACAGGTATTTTCAGGGAAGCTGCAGGCAGGGAAGTGCCAGCCCCTGTGAATTATGGAAAATAAGGGAAGGTAAATTGGCTGTCAGCCCCTTTGGGCAGGGCAGTGCTGGCACTCAGTGGAGCACTAATGGCCTCTTGTGTGCAGTGCTGAGCTCAGCCTCGTGGTTTCCATTTTTTTTACCTCTCTGTGAAAGCAAACAGAATCATTTAAACCCAGAACCATCAGGTCCAAGCCACTCAAGCGCAGAACAGGCTCACACTGGGGATGCTGAGCTCACCCTCCAGTTCTGGGGGATGTCCATGGCCTGGATTTTCTGCTTCCCTCCTTTCCCTAAACTGATTATCAGGAAAACTGTTCTTTAAATTTTAGGTTTTCTGAAGAAATTGGTGTTCGTGGAAGGTACTTTGACAGGAATTATGCTATAAAATCAGGGGTGAAAAGATGCTGAAGTTTTATTTGGTAGATGAATCTGACTAACCATTCTGATTTCCTTACCTATTTTGTCGGTGGCTATATGTTGCTCTCCTAAGTAGAATGCCTCATTAAAACTTTTTAATTACTTCATTAATTTAATTGCAAAAAAGGAAAAAGGGAAAAAAAAAAAGGACTTAAAAACTCTTGAGAATTTCCAGTGGAGAACCCTTCCTGCTGGGTTTGGACGTGGCTTAGAAGGCTGTTCCAATTCTGCTTTATGTGATTTTTCACTCCTGTTTTCTGTTTCTAACACCATTTTGCCCCATAATAAATAAAGCAAAGGTCATGCCACAGCCCTGTTGGCACCAGGAATGTTTTGCAGGGCACTTGTCAGAGGTCACTGCTCTGCCCATGCCTGTAGGTGAAGCTGTCTGTATTGCATATTTGCACATGGTACGGTTTAAAGGAAAAAAAAAAGGGAAAAAATCATATGCAGAATTAGTTTTAAGTCTTCCCTAATTGTATTTTTAATCATAAGATTGGTGACATTTACCTTTCATTGTGTCATTTTATTTCTCATTTTGTGCTTCAAGCGAGTGTTCCCCAAACTCAGTGCTGCTTCAAAATGCTTAATCAAATGAAAATGCTTATTTTCCATCACTGGATTTATAGCTACAGTCATGATAGATTAAAGAAAAATAAATTTAAACAGTTTTGTGACAGCAATGAAGAAATATTTCAAGTCAGTATATGCATTTTAAAATTCATTGTGTGCTTAAAATACAGTGTATTTATCTATGTGCAACATGAGCTCTTTTCAAGAATATGCAATTACTCTTTATTGAATGCCAAACTCTAGGATCTCAAAAACAAGCTGGATGAATTAAACATTTTATTTCCCAAATGGGGACATCTGAGACTGCTTAATCTTTGTGGCTTCCAGTCAAGGGACAGTGCTCTGAAACAGGGAGGTGAAGATAAATATCTAGTTAAGGAGCTAGGTAGTGTGTGAAAAATAGATGGATAAAGAGACTTGAAGAAAACGTGGGAATTTATGGGACAAAAAGAAAGGTAGCAAAGGAATTCTTTTACTCTGGTCACAGATATAAAGAAATTTCAATATTTAGAAAAGAAACTTTGTGCAAGTGGAACAATCTCAGCCTTCGACTTTATTGTACAAGTGTTCAATGCTCTTGGGAAACTGTGGTACATCTATTATTAGTATTTAAATTGGAATATTAATATTTTGATTGGAATATTTACAGTAATCAATGATGTGGCAGTGGTTTTGTGGGAGAACACACAGAGAGCCAGTGCATGTTCTTGAAAACTGAACTTTGCCTCCTGCATGCAAAAACCACCAGGATCTCACCAAAAATTTAAACAAGGGCTTATGAGCACAAGGCTGTTGACTTGTAAAATCTACGTCCCTTGGAGAGAATCCCTTGTACAGAAATATGTCTGGGAAAGGTGAAACCAAAGAACCTACATCAATGTTTGATGAAATCAAGCAGCTTGCCTTAATTACAGCAGCTGCCACTGTGGCTCTGTGGTAATGCTTGTAGCAGAGCCCTAAAATCTTGACCAGAAATGCAGAGGAGATTTTCATAAAATCTTACCCAAACTCAGCTTTTATCAATTTTCTAGACATGTGTTCAGCAGAAGGCAGAACTGAGCTCTTTGTGTTTCTAAATTCTTGGGATGTGTCACAGGCACACAGAGTCCTCCTCATCCTCTGCATCACATCAGCTTAATTCTGAGTGAGCCAAATGAGGTTATTTTGAGGTTTATACTCAATAGAGTTATAAATTATTTTGTGTCAATGCAGGGCTTGGGAAATGAAAGCAAATATTTGCTGTACCTGCAAACCAGGTAAGGCCAATACATCTCTGTCTCCCGTGGTGTGTTTAAGCTCCAGGCACGCTGCCTGCTCTGTGTTTAGTAAAGACCCAGCTATAAACAGATGGGCAAGGCACAGGTGTAAGCTCTAAAAAAACACTGATTTTTCTTCTTGTTTTTATACTTGTCAGTTCTGTGAGCTCACTGCTCTACACTTCAACCTCCCCACCTCTAAAAATACCATCCTGTTGCAGAGTGTTTTGAGGAGGATGACAATTAATGAGTATTTGTTATGAATGACTGGTTAGTGATGGGATTTCTATTAGGAAAACCTGCAAAGAGGCTTAATAATATTATCCTTTTCAGTCCTTTTACCCTGTGAATTTCTTAGCTTTCTTGGATCACTGACTTTGTTATGTTGCATCAGAGAATGCATTTGGGAAACAGCTGCTAATAAAGCACATCTGTATTCTGCTCTTATGGCTTCAATTTCTGTGCTTCAAACAGAATGTGTTCCATTCAAACTGAAACAAAGATTAATGAGCATCTCATGATGTCCAGTGATCTGTTATGAGAATGGAAAAGCTTTATCTCCAATTATTTATTTCTATAAATGGCTGGTATTTTCACAAATATATGATGGCAGTGTGCAGTTTAAAAAATTCTGAGCATTGATTTGAAGCAGCTTATCTGTTTCTGGATATGAGGATAGCTGGATATCCTTAACAGATAGGAAAACACAAAATAAACACTATAGCTACTGCCCTTCTGAGCTGTTTCTTTCAGTTTAGGCTGCTCCTAAGTATGAGGAGTAAGGAATAACCTTCTATCTGGCATATCTAGCACCAAGATTGGTTGGGCTTTTTTGCTTGTTTGTTTACAAAGAAAGTTAATTCATTTTTATCTCTTAGTATTATAGAAGTCGAGGTTATAGGGAGAACTTTTTCTCTCCTGCAAAAGATTTTCTGTTCTATATTGGGGTGAAGCTGGGAACTTTCACAGTTACCATGAAAAAGGAAACATCTTGGGAAAACCATGGTCACAGGAGATCCTCATGTAATGTCTGGTACTTCCTAATTCAAGTATCTCCACTCCTCCAACACACCAGACAAGTGTTTAGCCACCAAATATTATCTTTTTGAAGCTTTTTCTTTCAATATGTAAATAAATAATTTTCATTAGAGAAGAGATGGGAAACTTTTTGTCATTCTCATATGTATTTTAATTGATTTTGTTCTCTCTTCTGTTTTAAATAGTAATAGAAAAGTTTCAAAAGGAAATATTGGGCAAGGTCCTCTGATGTAGAAGTAGGTACATGGAGATTTGAAGAACCCATCAAGTCAGCAACAGATTTATCCCAACTCTTGGGGTATCTGGAACACTCTGCTGCCCTCTCACCAGAAAACCTCATGTGATGCTGAAATCACTGCTTGATAAAATATTACACCAAAATTCCTAATGCAGAATAAATAACTAATAAACCAAAGAAATGCCCCACTCTCTCTTTTAATTGAATTTTTCCTCACCTTTGGAACTTTCCTTAGATTTTCAGCTGTTATTCAGACACTTAGGAGAGTGCTGCCTTTTCCTAGATGTGTTCAACAGCACGATGCTCAGATGGCAATTTATTTGCTGTTTACAGTTGTCTGATGCTTGCAGATTAAAAGTTCCAGCCTGGGTTTTGAGTGGCAGAGTTTCGGGAGCATGTGTTGAATGTACCCTGACTTATTTAATTGAGTTCAGCTCATAGCACAGCCTCAATTACTAGTTTAATTAAGAAGAAGAAAATAAAAAATGAAGAAAAGGAACCAAATAATAGCAGAAAGGATAGAGTTTTGCATTATAATTGAGTGGTACTTCTGTGTTCAGAGTTCCTGGGGTTCATCACTCCTGTGGTGAGACCTTGTCTGACTTAACAGGAATGAGGGCTGTATCTCAGTGACTTGGGAAGCAATCAGGATTTCCAAAAAGAAGTGAATCCCAGGGGTTTATCCTTTTTATTGGTGTAGGTTTCACAGGGATTTGGGCACCATCTGATCTGCTGTGCTGATTGTCACTGCTGCTGTCTGCCCATTATGCTTTGACTAGCAAGCACCTCCCTTGTCAGGTACCATCAAGAATCAGGTTGAATCAAGAAATTACTGCTTGCTGAACACAGGAACAGCTTTTAAAGAATATAAAATAGTATCCTTACTGCTCTTCAGTCTTCCTTCTTTTGGAATAAAATGTGAAAAGACCAGGAGCAGATCTTTTAATAAGGTAAGAATGGAAATGACTGCTCTGCAGCAGGTGGTGACTGTGTGTCCAACCCAAGCTATCTCCTGCCTCTTCACAGAGAGCACTGAGGAATGTGAGTGATGATAAAGTGCTGGAGGTTATAAGATTATTCACTGGGGGTGTGTCAGAGGAGGACAATTATGTTGAAATAAAGTGAGTGGAAGAAAGCCTCAAGTTAATCTGTGCTCCCTTCACCTCAGGCTGATTACAGTAAATTAACTTCTGTTGCAGGTAATATGCAAAACAGGTATTAATTATATTTCTGGCACCAGACAAAAATAATGTAAAAAAAATGTTTTGTTAGTGATGCCTGTAGATTATTGCTTTTATCCTGTAAAGCAAGCAGACAGGCAGTGCCCTCCTCCCCTCCAAATCCCACCGGGCTGTTTGCTGATCCACTCTGTGCTCATGTCAGTGTGCATCAGTTTTGTCTTAAAATAAAAAAGTTAAGCCTTCCTGACAGGTAGGCACACCATGATCTGCTTTCAGGCTGCCTGCTGCAAAGGGAATCTTCTCCTCAGACTCTATCAGCTGTTTCAAAAAGCATCTCCATCAATACCTCTTGGGCTGCATGTGGAGCTGCCTTCCTTGTGTAGCTTCACCTCCTTTCCTGCTGCCACTCAGTGCATGATGTATCAGGTACTCAGCATTTGTACTGGGGTTTATAGTGTTTCTACTCTTCTAAAATTAGCTAATTGGTTAATAAATAAAACTAATATGTTAAGCAGCTCTAAAATGCAACTGCTCTCATCACTGTGTGCCTGGTGGCCTGGAGACTTGGGGAGCAGTGCTATTTTGAGCAAGGAAAAAGTGATTTAGTGACCACTTATGTGGCCATAAGCCTGTGAGAGTGACTGGCGTGAATCATAAATATGTTAGATTTCCATTTTTCATGTAGTATTAATGACATCAGCCATAATTTAGTTCTTTGAGTTCTGAAATTGTCTTAGAATTGATAATAAAATAGGTGAGATAGTGTGGATGGCTCGAGCTCTCAGTTCATCCTGGCATAACCTAACTGCTTTGCATATTAATGTAATCCTATACTTGGGCAGAAAAGTATTTTTATTTTATTTTTCCTGCAATCTTTTTTCATTTTTTCCCCCATTTTAGTAATTTTCAGAAATTGTCTTCCTATCTAATTCTGTATGGGATAGGTTGATATTTGAAACATTATTGCAGAGATGGTGTGTGCAGCCATCACTGGGCTGTATAAATCCCCCTTTTTTTCTCCTCACTCTGCTTGGAGCTGGGGCTGCTAATACATCTCTACTTTTCTGGGGTTTCACAAGAGTAATCAGGAAAAAGATTTGTTTGCTGGCTTCAAAATTGCTCATGAAATTCCTTCCCTGAATAAGAAAATCCAGGAATGGGTTCATTGTGCATTGCAGAAAATGTGGGGTGAGGTGGTTCCATGTGTCCCATTCCTCAGAAAAATGGACAGCCCAGAGGGGGGAGCAGGGCAGGAGAGGAAGTGCTAAAGTGCCCTTTATTTTTCTATTCTGTCAATCATTTGTGACTTGGGACTTTCTGGAATTCTTTCCATGCTGAATATGTTGTTGCTCCATGCTTTTATTCCCAGAGAACAAGGAGTCATAATCTCACAGCAGAAAATGTCTGATTGATATGGAGAGATAGATAGATAGATAGATAGATAGATAGATAGATAGATAGATAGATAGATAGATAGATAGATAGATAACCCAATAATCCCCTGGAATAATATTTATTTTGTTGTTGAATATCTTGCTGAATTTTTCCCATGGTTTTGTGGGTTCTCCAGGGGGAGACAGGGAATTTATTTTCTTTCTATCTTTGTTTCTTTGATTTCAGCTAATCCCTTCATCATTTCTGTAAACAAAGCATGATTTTGTGCTACCACATTTTGCCAACTGCTTTAAAAATTTATATAAATGGTGTGTTTGGAGGAGAAGTGGATGCTGTGCCTCTGGATCAGCTGACAGCCTCTTTAATCCCACAATTCCCACGTTGCTTCTTGCAGCCTCTTATTTAATTCATTACTTATGTTCACAACTCTGTAACAAGCACAGCAAGTGTATTACATATATGGCTTTTCTATAAAGTACTTTGTCATGCCAGCAGAAGTTTTCGCTGTTCTTGAAATGACACAAACTTCGTGTGGAAAATAGTAGCAGATAATTCAGTAAATAAGGGTTATTCAAATGATCCGCTCAAATGAAAAGGGAAATTTCAAACCAATGACAGAAATAAATAAATATATTCATATTTATCACTTTGAACATCAAAATACAGAACCTCCAGCAATTTACTGTTACACTCCAGTCAGTATCTGCCTATTATTACATACCACCACACACTGAAACTTTTTTGTCTTTGTATTCTTCTTGGCACTCAGTAAATCTTTTAGGAAAATCTGTGAAAATATTTGCTAACTAGAGCCGAAAGCAAGAACTTTTTTTAGCAATTTTTTGTATAAGTTCTTGGCCACAGTAGAAATTTATTAAGTAATGTGGCAGATCATCAATGGGCTCTCAGTTGGGGAACCTTCGGAAGTCAAAATAGAAATACTTCTGTTGTTTATATATTTGTGTTACAAATCAGCACTCATTGGCCTTAAATCCTGAATATATGCACAGTTTTCTAGCAGCTTCATATTAGTTCTACTAATTAGGCACTAATTACTAGTGGTATTATAAATAATTCTGCCTTCCCACTAGGCCTTGCTGCTGTAAATTAAAGGTTAACAGATCAAGAATAGAGTAACAACAGCAAAAGCACAAGAGCCTTCTCCATGGTGGAATAAAAACAATTTTGTTGACACTTAAATGAAATTGAGTTCTGTTTTGTAGCACCTTACGAAAAAATATCATGAAGACTTAAAGAGTCTGGTGATCTAAGAAGAGATAAAATAATGCAAATGCAATACTTCCAACCCAATTTCAAATATTACAGTTCTGTATAAAATCCTGCTTTGTTTTTTCTTTCTACCAACTTGGTAATTTGTTGATCCATGATCTTTGTTTTAGACAAGACTTTGGTTTGGGGTTTGGATTTTCTTATAAATTTATTTTGCAAGTAAAATTTTTGGGAGAAAGTGACTCATTTACTCAATAGTTAATGAGGAAGCAAAACTGCCTATTTTTTACTTACTTTTAACTTACTGTCAAATGCCAGGATGAGACATGGAATCAGTAATTCACTTGCTGCTGACATTAAATAGTGCTCCATTTAGGAATTTGTAGGGGGAAGGTTTGTAGCTCTGAGTCCTGCACGGAGATGTGCCATCACTGAGCTTGGTGTGGACCAGCAGCATTCAAACCAACCTCTGCAGCAGAAAATATCTGATCAGAAACTCAAGATGTAAGGTCTGATATTCACTTCAGAACTTACTGCTTTACAAAAAACCACCCACAAACAGTTAAGAACAGAGATTCCTAAACAGGAACATCAAAGTGCAGGATGAGAATCTTGTTTTTATTTCATTTTGTGCAGGTACAGTTTGGGTAGATACATTTTTTTTTCTTGGTGAGCCCTGTGTATTTCTCATTGCTGTTCAGCACTAGAATCATCAATTGAATTGGAATAATTCCCTAACCTGAAAAGTTTACTGTGTCATCCCAGAGGAAAGCCAGGATACAAATCAGTTCTGTCCATTGCTGCCAAGCACAGGTTATTTTCTGTTCTACACTGTGACAAATGGCCTTTGGCACAATTTAAACCAGCTTAAGGATTTATTGTGCTAGTAGTGTTTGCTTGTGGAGATAAATATTAAATGTTTTTTCTCCTCTTTGGCATAAGGTAAGATCATTAACATGCATAAACTTGAAGTTGTTTTTTTTACACAAATTAGAATTTACATATGTATTTGAAACATAAATTTCAGGTGTCATTTTTTGTCTGAATAGTTTTTTACAGCCTCACCTGTTTCTCTATCCAAGATCATCTTCAGCTTTGATTTCATTGATTATAATTAATGACTTACATCTAACCCAAGAGCTTTGAGAGAAGGGGCTGAACTTAGGGATGAACCAGCACAGTTGTTTCCTACAGCATTCCCAGTGTGACTTTTCCAAAATGCAGAAAACACACAAACAAAAACAAACAAACAAACAAAAAAAACCAGAAAAAAACCACCCCACCAAACAAAAAACCGAAACCAAAACAAACAAAACAACAAAACAAAAACAGCAACAAAAAATTCAACTAACCACCCAAAAAAACCCCCCAAAACACACCTTAGATGAGATAGAAAGAATAAGCCAGCATCCAGCAGCAGTTCCCACTGCAAACCTGCCAGCTTCCAGCTGTGTGCAGTGCTGGGATTTTCAAAGTTTGAGATATCATTGCATTTAATAGCTACTGGTACAGCCTTCCTTAAATTTACTGGAAAGAAAGAAAAAAAGAAGTCCCCATCCCTTCCGTTATCTGCTAACTCATCATAACTTAAAATCATGTTTTCAGGGTCTGAAGCCTTTTGGGATCTAAAGTCTCAGTGTAATCCTGGCCTTTCTTCAGGTCTGCCTGGGAAGGAGCCCTGAGATTCCTAAAGCTTGCAAGCTGTGGATTTTTGATTAATTTAATGTAATCCTACATAATGATGATTATCGTATCATTTTCTGCATAAGATGGATGAGACAGGTTCTCAAATGCCAGCTATTACTGACATTTAATCTGGTATAGGTCATCAAATACCAAGGTGGAAGAACTGTTTTAATTTATTTTTTCTCATTAATAATACATTTAAAAGAAATTAATATTGCAAAAATGTTTCCTTTTTCATTGCTTGTCACTAAGTGGAAAAAGTTGGTTGACAGAAATCACATAGTTGAAGACAAAGCATCCTGTATTGTGACTGATGCTGGTGGTGTGGAAAACATGATTTTAAATCCCTGACAAACTGAGTGGGCCCATTTTCCACATTTCACAGTGCCAAATGCTCCATCCAACCATCATTTCTCAGGCTGGGTTGAAAAGGCCATGTCTCAAATTCTGGGAAGGAAAAGGCCCTGGAGAAGTGAGGCTGTGTTTGGGAAATGATGGCCTCCTGTGTCTAGACAGTCATTTTTAAACAAGGAGTTGCTGCTGCTCCTGATTTGCTCTGAGCCTGAGCTTAGCTCTAGGACACACGTTAAGCCTTCCAAACTCCACCCAGCTTTAGCCTGAAGCTCCTCAGGCTGCAAGTCACACACAATTGCAGGGATCTTCTTTATTTCTACCTTTATTCCCCCACAATCACTGAACAATTAATGAAAACTTTTCCCCTTCCTCCCAAAAGAAAATCCTATTTTAAAAAGCAATTTTTAATATTGCCACTTTTCAACTAAGGGAAAAGGTTATTTATTAAGTGGGAGAAGCAATAGAGTCTGACTGCACATAATAATATCTTGTGAAAATTAAATACCTGCAGGAAAAGTGCTACATTTATTTCTTCTGTGAAAGAGCTTGGCTACAATGGCAAGGAAATCTTTAAAAATAAGTGTATGAATATGTGTATTCTGCTCTGTACATAAATGAGTGCATGTAAAGAGTATAAAGGGTCACATGGCACCATTTTGATACTCCAGAAATCATTTAAAGTAGAATAATAAAAAAAAAAATCACATTAAAATACTTGTCGAGTTGAGTTTGAAGGATTACAAATATATCAGGCCCTGAGTTGCCAATGAAGAAAGATAATTTTTCATTTTCTATGGCAAAATTATTTCCCTGCATCTTGTACATCTGGTAAAGCAGTGGAAATGAACCATCTTACCCTCAAAAATAAGTACTCAGGATAATCCAAGAACTATTCATCATCATGTTCCAGATTTCAGTATCTCTAACATCAGAGTGTGCATGGGTTGAATGTAAACATATATTTTATAACTATAGAAAATCTGCTAAATATTTTTTTTTTACTTTAGGGAAGTTTTTTATCTACTTTTAAAAAATATGACAGAGACTTCATAATAGTATTTGGAAGTTACATTAAAAGTCTACTTAAATGTTTATATAACTTTGTAACATAAACTTGTTTATAAAATAATTTTTCAGTGGATTAGCACATCGATTTGGCACAGCTGGTTTGTGATAAAATGGGAATAATCAATGTTTCTTCATTTCTATTCTAATTGATGACCTTGGAGTAACACATGGGGAAACACAGTCTGAAAGGACTCTAATTCAAATTTCTGCATCTGAATCCTTCCATTTTCAGATAAAGGGCAGTAATGTGACAAATAAATACTGATGTTCAGGGCCCTTAATGAATCCAGGAATACATCTGCAATGTGTCTTTCATTTCAAACTGACAGTTATTAAAGCTTTGCATGTAGTTATGGAAAAAAAAAGTGGCTGAAAAGATAATACTTGATTTATTTACTAAAATTTTATGTCAGGAATAAATTTTGAAAATTCAGAGAACATGCTTTTTATTCAGAAAATATCTTTGTGCACAAAGTTACTCAGGGTAATTAGATGATTTTAATGAAAAGATACTGAATTACATGTAGACAGAAAGCAGGTTTAAGCAAGTATAAATTTGATATATTCTAAGGGATGCACTTTTTCAAGAGTATATCCCATTGCTATAGTCTTGATATGAGGGAAAAAAAAATCAAAAAAACCCAACAAAAACAACCAGACAACTCCTGTGATGAGGGTGTAAGACAAACTTCCTCTGCAATTTTATCCACAAGCAAAACCTATGAACTGAACTTCCATTTCTCTGTGTTTGATTTATTACTGTTATATTCCAGTTGTACTTTTTTTAGCATGTACAGCCACAACTACTCATAAATGAAACACAAGAAATAGAATATGGTAAGATTAATATGGGTTTATTACATATTTACTCTGCATAGGAAGAGGTAGAACTTGTGTGAGAAAATTGTGACAATTGTGACAACTGTGACAAAACATCATTAGACAGAAGCTCAGTTGTGCATCTCTCTAGCCCACATCATTCCTGCAGGACCCAGAAATGTAGCTGAGTACACAGGAAATGAATCTACACTCTCACTCTGCACAAAAAACCAATTGGGTGGAAAAAGGAGGGGGCAAAACTTTTAAGGATTATTATGAACTCTAAATATGTATATCTGATT
Source organism: Luscinia megarhynchos (assembly GCA_034336665.1). NCBI lineage: Eukaryota > Metazoa > Chordata > Aves > Passeriformes > Muscicapidae > Luscinia > Luscinia megarhynchos. The sequence goes on from CM067570.1 coordinate 4,824,539, forward strand.
GGCATCTCTAAAAAAAAAAATAAAGTGAAGGCTTTTATGCTCTCTGTAGTGGAAGGGATCAAACTTGAATAACATGCAGGATTGCTAAAACAATTGAGTAGAGTCATACCAATATAATAAACAACCATCCTGAAATATCAAATTATGTTCACTTTATAACACCTGAAAGTTCATATTTCTGTGTCTGTAAGGAAATGGGGGGATGGGGAGGAAGGGACCTGTTGGTGGCAAACCAATTTAGCTTTCTAACTAGAATATTTTTATAGATGGATGATGGACAGTTTAAATACAAACAAACCAACAAAAATGAAAATTTATTACAGCTTGTATCTTCTTTAGCAGTGAACCAGATTGGCTCCATCCCCAAATCTCAGCTACTTTGCTGTTCAGGCCGCCACCCCCGTTGCTGCAAATAAGAAAACTTTTGTTTGAATTGGCGATTTCCCTGTAAAGAGAAGTGTATTTCATTACAAATGTCCCCCCTAAGGGTTGAGTTTTGCTGATTTTTGCCTGTTGTTGTGCAGCAAGCAGAGAGTGGAGCTGGGCTCTGCATGGTTATCTGACTGGGTTTTACTTTTATCTGCAGCTCGACCCTGTGCTGCTTCCTGCGTGTCACTAAATCTGCAGCTCTCTAGGAGAAGAAACCATTATTATTTTACTCACAGGCACTCATTGCTAGATTTCCAAAATGCCAGGAGCATTTGGAACATATGTCCTCCTTTACACTGCAGAAATCACAGAGGAACTTTAATAGAATTTCACTCCCATGCCGCACAAAAACATCCACTTGGTATTTCCTTCCAATATCAGTTAAAAAAAAAAAAAAGGCATATTGCTGGACAGCCAAAGAGTTTCTAACCCCCCTAAAATAGTTTGGGAAATTATCCTACAGGGGATGTGTGCCACATTGTCCTGGGAAGAAGCAGAGGAAGGAGAAGCCCAAATGCCTAAATGGAATGTTATTTCAGTTCCTTCCCTGGGGAAAAACTTCTCTTTGTCCCAAACCTGAGAATTGTTTTCCATGTGTGTGTGTTCTAGCAAACAGTGCTCTTCAAGTTCTGAAAATCTGTCTGGGACACTGAAGGTTGTGGATCATTTATTACCATAAATGGTCCAAATCTGAGGGTGGCCAATTTCTTTTGCTTTAGGTGTGGATGAAAAAAGAAAACTTCTAAACCCAGAAACCAAGCTAAACATCATCAGAGGTAAAAATGCTCCTGGACCATGCTATGAAGATTATTATTAATTAAATGCAATGTAAATTAATCAAATCATATTCAATTTTTTAAAATGTAGTAGAAATCAGACCCAGGATTGTGTGGCAGTCCCTTCTGAGAATCTAGTCAGTTGATCATCTCATACCACAGGGGTGATTTTACACATTCCTTTTAATTAGCTGCTTCACCTCCTCCCCTAAAGAAGGTTCCTTGTTCACCACAGGTCCCATAATTTCAGTAATCCTATTTGTCCTGCAGTAAATCTGGCTGGTGCCACTCAATGCCAATGCTGTTCTCACTATGTTTTATACCAATTAAATTGCATAGCATTTCTGTTAATTCCAATTCAAACTTTTTCCCCACATCATAATCCTACTCCTAAATTGGTAAAAAAGCCTTTAACTTTTTGTAACTTGTTCATTTTGCCAAGATCAACTGATTATCTTCAGTTGCCTTCTGTCTTGAAAATGAGCCTCTCAGTTTAATTTCTGAAAATTAAACCCTGTCCTATCTACTCATAGCTCCTGTTGAAGTGTGCTAGGAATTGTTTTATTTTATTCTAGCTAGGTCTTGTCCACAGCAGTAACTCTGCCTAAGAAAGCACCCTCTTTTTCTATATATACTTTACTCATTTGCTTCCTGTAATATTTCATTGGTTTTTTGTCAAGGAGTTCCAGAATTTTGCATTTTCGCCCCCCAGACTCTGTTTTTGCTTAAAGTGTTTGGCATCTGAGGTGCATTAAAAATTAGCAGTTTTCAGTCATGCAAGTACCCAAATGTAGCTTTACAGGGAAGACAATTCTTTCTCAGCTAATTAAATAGGTGGATTATAAATGAGGTGACTGAAAGCTTGGAAAACAAAAGGAAGAGGTGAGAGAGAATGTTCTGGACAAAACCAGTGGTGATAAGGGGTTTGGCAGCTGAACTAAGGCAGTAACTATCCTACAGATAAATGTGTCTGTAAGAAAAGAACAGCCCTTTTGAGGCCCTCCTTACATAATTTTTGAGGCTTGATAATGAAGGAAGGATGAATCTGTGACCACTGGTGTGAGAGCAGGGATTGGGAAGCTCATGTCACTTTTGTCTCATGGCAGCATTCTTTTCCTTTGGAATTAGTTCTATTTGGTAACATTTATTACTATTTTTAGACAGTGAGTTAGTCAGGGAGGGTATTTTAAAGGCTGGAGAGTTGTTGCTCAGATGTGGATGGAATAGACCTTGTGTATTTATTCCTAGTGGGAAGCAAACTCCGGAAAACCTCCAGCCATAACTTTTTAAGAAAAAGTTGTTGAATTGAGGAGGGTGCATATGATAGCTGGGGAGAGGATGGGTTTATAGCAGCAGTATAATAGTGCTGTGAAGATAGTAAATGTCATCCAGGGATGGCTGATTCTCCAGCTGATGCAGACCCCAGTGAACTCCACTCTGGAACAACAACCCCAGTGCTGGCCATGCTTGTTCAATCACTGACCTAAAATTGGAATTACTGCACAGAAGGGCAACAGAAAGAGCCTGTCTTACAAGAGGAGGAAGTCTGCCTTCCCTTGCTTATCTGTAGCTGCTAGGCAGAGGGAAAGAATTTGATTTCCATCTAGAAATATCTCTGGAGAGGAGGACAGGTGAAAAAAGCTCCTTAAGCCAAATAAATTGCTGCAGAAATCAGTCTGTGTAATTCAGCCTGGAAGGTATCACCATTAGTTATTAGATGTAGATTCCCATCTGCTGGGACCACAGTGAAACCATTCTGGAAGAGTCAAAACAAGTGAATACTTTTCTGAGCTTAAGTGCCTGCAAATAACCAGGACTTGATGAAGAAGATTCCCTTTTTGTTGTTGTTTAACTACAGGCAGAATTCAGAATTTCTACACATGAAGTCTATAGCTTTCAAAAGATAATATGCCTTAATAAAATTCAGTATATTGCCAACTTTTACTGCTGCAGTAGCCTCAATTAGCATCCTCATAGGCAGTGTCAGGAAATGAAGGCTGTAATGGACTCGGCTCTCTCTGCCTGAGCTCTCCCCCAAGGTCAGCCCAGTGCCCTGAGCCTGGGCTCTGCAGGGACATGCACATGGCCACTTTTCCTCCCAAAATTGCTCTGTGGACGGATAAAAGATTTCACTGCCCTCTGCTGAAAATGGAGAGACAAACTCAGCAGTATTTGTGAGAAGAAAATTAGCCTTGAGCTGAAATAAATACTCTAAGTGCATCCTTTAGAGCTCCCAAGGCAAAGGAAATACAGTGTAATTGTGGGTCAGTTTCTTGTGTTAGGAATGATGTTCTGGTTTAACCCTCACTTTAAAAAATCTGCATTAGTCTTTAAATACAGACTTGCATTTTAAGATTATAGAGTAAAGGGTTTAATTTTCTTAATTTAATTTTCAGATCACTTTGATCGTGCAGCAGTATTTAGGCAACTCCTTGCTTGTTCTGTCTTTTACCTCTTCCTTTAATTAAAGTTTCAGGGTTGTCAGTCTCCAGGAGAAGAATAATTATTTTTAGAGTAAAAAGAGTGACATTTACATTTGAAGTCATGATAACTTGCACAAATAATGGTATTATAAGACAGATATTGAGGAAAAAAATGAATGTCACACCCCCCCCCATTCCAGAAATCCTCTAAAATTCCTAAATATTCTCAATTATTAGATATTCCTTACTGGATCTATTTGTTATTGATAAACAAACATTTTATTTCTTATCTGATCTGAAATTATAATCTCATAGTAAATGGCTAGTAGTTTGTTAGAAAAAAAAAACAAATCTTGCATTTTAATCTGTAGAGATGTTAAATTGTTAATAAAACTGAGCACTCTACAGTAGAGTCAGCCTGAAGTCAAACTTCAGGTCTTTGTGACTGCTGTGTGTCTAGATGTGTATTTACATACATGTCTGTGTATTTATTTATTTATTTATCTGTGAGTGTCTGTTCACAGCAAACCCAGTTGGTTCTATGATTCTAAAATGAGCTTTATTTGAATTATTGAATCTTGAGGTACAAAGTCCATTAAATAACAAAAATCAAATCCCTAGAAGTACAGATTGTAGTCTGGAATCCATGTAACATTTTAGCAACTTATTTTAAATATATATAGATGTTGGCTTTGGTATTTCTGATGATGTGAACATACACATAAATAAGTGTATATATTGCTATATACAAACCTTTTTTTTTTCCTGTTTTCATTTCAAATTTCTTTTGCTTTTCAGGCATGATTTTTACTTTGCAAATATTCTGTGCTATGGACGTTTTGATTTATATAGACCTGAATGTTAAGTGTGTGTTTTTAAATATATTCTTAGAGTACAGCTGGGATAAAGAATGACAATGAAGGACAGGACAGGAATTCAGAAATATATTGATAAATATAAATCCCTGTGAGGAATGGAGTTATCCCTCAGGAATGTTACAGGTAAAGTTTATTCTGCCTTATGGCCTGGTGATGGACTACATGACCTTTCAAATTCTCGTCCAGCCCTATTTTATGATTCTGAGATCAATTCATTTTGGCATTTGAGAGATCCTGCACATGGACTATAGATGGTTCTAATGTCTTTACTTTAAAAAAGTTGTTGTGACTTTAGTTTTTTTATTAATTTTCATTTTTTGCATTTGAAACACTTTAGCTACCTCTGAAATGTATTATTATTTATTTGAAGACCAAAAATAAAGGATATGGGTTTCGTTCTGCTGCTCAGCAAATAGCCTAAAACTGGATTTTTATGAAAGGTTACAAGGCTATAAATTACTGCTCTGACACATAAAGATATCTGAAATTTTATATGCTGTTGATCCAAAGTTATTCCCATTAGTGGTAATAACTAGGAGATAATTCCCTTCATTTGGATAATGAAATCCTGGTTCTCAAAGTAGTTTTTGGAACATTCAGCCAGGAATCAGATTATTCTTTACAGCATGTTAAAGTCATGGCAAGGTGGTCTTCAGCTTGCAAGTGCAATTTGTTCTCACAAATAGGTAATCCTGTTAAAATATGGTCAGGTTAATCAGAATTGATTTGTGTGTGCTAAACCCAGTGAATGCTAATCAAGTATTGGGTTAGGGAGCTTTAGCAGCAGTTTTAAGTCTTTGATACTTTCCCATTATACCTGGATGGAATGACTCACTGGATTTGTGGAAGCATTTTGAAGCCTGAGCACCTTTCCAAGGCTGGAGACAAACGTTCTTACAGACTAAAGCATCTCCTTCAGAAATAGATGTTAAAACAGCTGGCAGTGGGGATCCCTGTTTGTTATAGCTTATGTGCAATAACTGTTCTCCAGACAATCTGAGTGCTTTGTGCTTTTGGCACTGTTGTCTGTAACTATCCTGCCATTTTTTACAAATAATGGTCAAAAGTGAATTTAAAATTGTAATTTTAGACTATTACGTGGTGTATCTGTTTTTTAAGAAAATGCATTTAGAACTTCTGTGCTTTACAATTGAAACATAATTCTGTGTAATTTTTAATTTTTCAGAAGGTATGGTGAATTTTTAAAAATAAGCATGTTCTTATCAATATGGGGTATGTAGGAAATTGAAATGATAATGAACAAAAGCTTCCTTTTCCCAGAGCCAGCAGGAGCTTTGCACTCTGCTCACACCCTTAAAAACTTACAACATCTTATTTTCTTTCAACAGAAAGCTTTTCTTTACAGACTATGGGAATGCTGCCAAGGTGGAGAGATGTGACATGGATGGAATGAACAGGACGTGGATAGTAGACTCGAAAATTGAACAGCCAACTGCTCTGGCACTAGACCTCATCAATAAATATGTGTACTGGCTTGACATATATCTGGAGAGTGTGGAAGTTGTTGACTATGAGGGGAGAAGGAGGCAAACAATAACTAAATGCAGACAAGTAGGTATTTATTTGCAAATCAGTAAAAAGTAATGATAGCAATAAATTAATGCACATAATGCTAGCAGCTACAGGAATTTCATATTTTTTTACCTTTTTAGTTCAGATGTGTTAGAATTTAAAAGATCTAACATGCTTTGGCTTATCTACAATTTAGCAATTTTGCAAGCTATGGATGTTTCCATGCAGTGTCTCATTAACAATGCACCCTGTAAGTCACCATTGTTAAAGACTTCAGGAGGGAAAATCAGGGGTGGAAAGGTGCAGGGGGATAAATCATTAATGACAAGACGTCCTTACCCACTCAGGAAGGAGAAACTAACAGGCACAATAATGTGAAATAGTATAGCAAAAGCTGTTCATCCATTCGGATTAATCTGGATGCCTTTAAATCTTATTTTTGTTGATGGCAATGATGCTTTTCACAGCTGATGCTGATGCTGAGAGGCATAAATACAAACTCTGAGACTGTGAGTCTTTGAGGAGGAGTATTTCAATCCATTAGCCTGGAGAGTGGAAGAGTTCTCTGGCAGTTGTGATTCTTATGTGCATCCAGGGAAAATCAGCAAAGACCAAACTGTTCTGCTCACTGCATCTATTCTGCCTGAGTTTAAACAGGATATGTAAAAAAAATATGCAAGCAGAATAAAGGACATTTTGCCTGTCCTTCTATCATTTGTTTCTTCCAAGTAATCAGAGTTTACCAAGATGCAGCTGTTAGACTGTTAACTTAAAGCAGTCTGAGTGGTTGTTTGGCAAACAACTTCCTATTTTTTCCAATCTATTCCCAGTCTTTAGCCAGTTCTGGAACAAGAGGTCTTGCAAACTTTTGGTATTGTTTTTGGGTTTTTTTGTTTTTGTTTTGGTTTTTTGTATGTAACATTTTGGAATAGATACCTAAAAAGCTGAAATCATTTTCAGAAGCCATTAACAAATACCTCAGGCTTCTAACTCAGCTGTACTTGTGTCATAGGAGAGATTCTTCTTCTTCTTGCTGAAGTTTAGATGCAAAAGAGGATACTTTATCAAGTTCAGAGGGATTCTTCTCAAAACTAGCTAAAAAATGTGATCTCTGGTTTTGATATTTATTTTTATGTACTCAAGAAAATATTCAGCAGGTATATCTTGCACCATTTGCCCTGATTTGATAATAAAATAATTTTAAATAGTGGATCAATTGCACCTATGAACTGTGTTGTAAATTTCTAAGTTTGCAATATTTATTAGTTAATAATTGTTAATTTATTTTAGTAACTATTAGTTAATGATCATTAGCTGATACTAATGTAGCGGTTGGACTTCAAGAATGTAGATTTTAAATTGAAAGCAGAGAAACTGGGGAATTTGTAGAGTAAATGAATTTAGATTGCTTAATAATTTGAATTTTCTGCCTTTCTTGTATTAAACTTTTCTAATTATAAATTTCAAACTACAAGAATGTAAACTATACTTTAAGTGTAATTTGTATTTATTATTTACAGATATTTAGAAAACCTTTTGTACAGTTTGAATATAATTCACAGTACTGTCTGATGTTTACAACTCATAGATATGCCTAAAATATTAAGCTAAAATAATGATACCATTTGTTTCTTTTCCAGATTAGGCATCTTTGTGGTTTGGCAGTATTTGAAAACTATTTATATACATTTAATTCAGATAACCTCAGCATATTACAAATAAACAGGTACAATGGTACTGATGTCCAGGCTCTTGCCAGGCTGGACAATGCTAAAGAGATCCGTGTGTACCAGAAAAGACCTCAAGCAGCAGGTAAGATCAAATTTCCTCTTTCTAGAAAACTCAAAACCAGACAGTAAGTGCTTGTGCAGTTGAAAAGGTCCTACCAGAAAAAATTATCTGAAGATAGAGTGAAAATTTATCCTTGTGAACTTTCTGTTCCTTGAGCTGCCCAGTTTTCTGTGTGGTTGTTCCACTTTTCCCTTCTCTAAGCTCCAACTCAACCTTTTCCAGAGAATCCAGTTTGGAGAACTGGCCAAGAGCCCAGCTCTGTACTCTGAGAATGTAACACCTTCAGAGTTGTTGGATGTGCAGTGCTGTCCACATGCTTTGGGTCTCAGACCTCAGAGACTCCTGGTGTCTCTGGGCTGCTCTCAGACCCCACACCTCAGGTGAGCTCCTGCCTTTGGGGCTGCCAAAAAGGCACACAGGTGTGGACAGCCAAGCTGCCAGCACAGAGCTGGCCAGAGAGAGAAATGCTGAAAGGGTTTCCTTGCTTGGTGTGAATGTCAGCTTTGACATCTGCGAAGCAAATCTTCATTTTCATCTAGAATGAAACAAAAACATTTTTTTAATCTCAGAATTTTTTGGTAAAACAGCAGTTTCTGAGGTCTGTGGTCCTGTATGACTGTAATCTGTTCACATCCTTTCTGTATGCAGAACATCAGTGGGAGTTCTGGGAACTTTGTGCAAAGATAGGAAGATTCAAAATGTTTACCATGACACTTTATGAGAATTTCTTTGACAAGACTGATAACAATAAATCGTTGCCATGACTGCTTAGACAGAAAAGCCAACACATCAATTCTCAGTGTCGATGTTTCTAAACAGAATGGCTGCTTCTGGAGAGGTTTCTGAAGTGGGAACAAACTAAATTGATGTAGAGTGGGTGAACTAATTTTCACCCTGGAGCTGAGGGCATTGATTTGCAGATGTCAATGTCTGAAGGAGGCTGCAAAGACTCTTTCTTTGCTATTATCATCCCTCTTGTACTCCTGAGGGAGTCAGAGAGGTTGAGTAGAGGAGAGACATGAGCACAGTGTAATCTTTTATTACATCCTGTGATTACTCCACTACTCCTTTTGTTTTGAATGGACATGTTTGTTGCTTGTCAAATTTTTCTGTAAAAGCTGTCTCAGCTTGGTGGAGTTTCTGTACTACCTTTAACCTTATCGACCCTAAACCACTTGATTGCTTTCTTTAAAAAAAAAAACCAAAAAAAAACCTGAAAAGCTTGAGGTAAAGTAGGAAGAACAGAACATTTTTTTTTTTGCTAGAATACTCTTTTCTGTTTAAAGCCAGTTTAGTAATTATAAAATAGTCAGGTAGATTTTGTTTTCTCAGCATATTGTCCTAAACAGGTAAAAAAAAAAATAAAATTAGGCTGCTAATATAGAACTGTGCATTTGGAAATATGGAATCAAGGGAAAGGGATTCTTTGGCTTCTTCAGCTGGATTTATATCCCATCTGTACAAATCTGCACCCCATCCCTGGAAGCAATGTTGGATGGGGCTTGGAACATCCTGGTCTAGTGGAAGGTGTCCCTGCCAGTGGCAGGGGTTTGGAATAGGATGGGCTCTAAGATCCCTTCCAACCCAAACCATTCTGTGATTCTGTGAATATGGAAAAATTCTGCAAGGCTTGTTCTGAGTTTCAGCACACGTATCTGCCCAGAAAGGTGCTGTCTAATGGAGTTGAAGGAACACCAGACTGTGTGGGCATGGGATGCACTCTGTCCTCAGAAAATCCCAACCAACCAAATGAGCCAAAGCAACAAATGCAAAAGGGGAGAAGTGTCAGCTCCCCCAGGGAAGCCCTGCCTGGCAAATGCTGAGCAGGAGCTTATTCCCAAAGGGGTGACTGCACACAGCCATGGGCATGGCTGGATAGCTCTGGGCATCATTGGCCTGGCTTGGATATCATCTTTAAACCACACCTTCTAGCAGTGATATTCTGGGCAAAGCTTTACGGTGACACAAATCCCCTTTTATTTCTATTTTTCCTGTGTCTAGCCTTGCTCCATGCTGCTGCATGTCATGTCTGGCCTCCCGTGGCTCTGAGCCCTGCTGTTTTCCCCTCGCCGTAGCCAGAAGCCACGCGTGTCAAGCGGATCCGCACGGGATGCCCGGGGGATGCTCCCACATCTGCCTGCTCAGCAGCAGCTACAAAGCACGGACCTGTCGCTGCAGGACTGGCTTCATCCTGGGCAGTGATGGCAGGTCAAGCAAAAGTATGTTATTGGAATCAGGGAGCCATCCAGGGGATGGTTCTGGGTGTTCTCTAGCAAATCACATCGGCTACTTTGGGGGACAGTTTGTTCGTAACTTGTACGTGACACTTTGTTCACATGCTCCTTCCATTCCCTTAAAATTATTTGATTTAGCTTAGTTCACAGGAGTGACAGGTTAAACCTGGGATACTTAAAGAAAACTGAAAATTATCACATTTTACATTAATCAGTAATGTAAAGTTGAGTAGAATGAGTAAAATGTAAAATGAGTACCAACCTCACCCTTTATTTATATGCCATGCATTTTCACAGCACACAGGTACTGGAATGCTGCTTAATAGTTTGTCACATCTAATTTCTGCCCATACAATCAACTTAGAGCACAAAAGCAAAACATTCATGTGAACAACTCAAGGTTTTTTCAGAATACTTTGTGAAAGCAAATGTGGTTTGTGCAGCTGTGGTTATACCTAACATGTACACAATCTAATGGTCACCTGCAGCCAACAGGACTTTTGGGGAATGCTTGTTTTTTTTGCCTGATTTTTTCAGTCAAACAGTGTTGATTTAGTTCAGATTAAAGACACACAGTTAGATACTTTGATGGATGCTGGTAGATGGATTTATTTGACCTCAGTCAAACTTGTTGCAGTTTACACTGACAATTCCATCAAAAAACCCTGAGAGACAGCTGGAAAAGTATTTAGAGAAATTTAAGATGTATATTGATAGTATTAAGCCTCTAAGAATATCTATAAGTATCTTTAAGGAAAGAAGATCACTTTGCTAAGCTTCAGTTATTTGTAATCAACTTAATTATTTAAATTGTAAAAATCTTAGAAATATAAACTATTGATATCCATGTTTTCTATATCAGTTGGAAAGAACAGAGTGTGTTGATTTGTTGTATTCCTTTCAACATGAAATAAATTTAATCTTTTTCATCTTTTGATTCTGAGAAACTTAAGGTGGAAAAAAGTGGTTTTTATATGCTGGGGTTCATGGTGTTTTTAGGTTTTAAGATAACTTCAGTCGTGGTCTATATTCCCTTGATAGATCCCAATGAATTGTAAAATTAAATGTCTACGGAGCTATATACGTCCACTTCACAGCAGATGCAAAGTTATTCTGTGATTTACAACTACTTTTTCAGTGGGAACTTTTACCAAAAAAAAAATATAATTAGATGTAAGCAGCTCACTGAAGAAACTTGTATTTTGAAAAGAGGTAGTATAATTAGCTAGGTTTTTGTGTTTTTTTTTTTTTAAATCTAGATACCTTTAGAATATATGAAAGTTTATTTTTTGGTATCAAATAAGGCTCCTGCTCCCCACTAATTATGCCAGCTAATTAAACAGAGACCTTATGCTTTGTGAAGAAGATTTGGCTGCATCAGTTGTTTATGTTTGTAATCTTTCTTTTGCAGGACCAAAGAATGAATTGTTTCTTTTTTATGGGAAGGGACGGCCAGGAATAATCTGGGGAATGGACCTGAATACCAAAATATCTGATGAGTACATGATCCCCATAGAGAACCTGGTCAATCCTCGTGCTCTGGACTTCCATGCTGAAACCAATTACATTTATTTTGCTGATACCACCAGTTTCCTAATTGGACGACAGAAAACTGATGGCACAGAGTGAGAAACAATCCTCAAAGACGGTAGGTGACGCTCAGCACTGGTGACATTCAGAGACGCTCACTACCGAGAAGTTAAACTGACATTTGCAGATAATTTAAAGGGTTTTTTTGGATCTCCCATGGAAAACAGACACAAATCTGACCTTGAACAGAATTGGAGAAACTTTTTTACAACCTCCTGTTTGGTTTTTTCTTTACCTAAAGTGCAGAAATGTAAAGTTTGGTTAAGTCACTGTTATGTGAGTTATGGTTAAGTCAATGGTTAATATGGTTAATTCTGTTATGGTTAAGTCACTGTTATGAATTCTTGCTTTGTCCATTTAAGCTTATATCCACTGGTGGGTAATTCCTGTCTCCACTGTGTCCTTCCATATTTGTTGAGCCATCCCAAATCCTTGCAGACTTTATAAGACTTCTTCACTCCAGCCTGCACCACACTGTGGATTCTGGAGCTTATTCAAGTACTTTGGCAGAATGAGACTGTCTGTAGTGCTTGAAAACTCATTAGGTAAAAGGCATTGTCTGTCCTGCTGCATTTTCCATTGTGTATGTGGAAGCAACAGTTAGACCTAAACATTTATTAGAACCTTAATTAAGATGTTTGTAACATTTATTATAGCAATGAGAGAAAATGCCAGCAAATCTTTAGTTTCCACATTTCCCACCACACTGAATGTCCCTGGTTGAGAATCATATCTCATCATACCAAATGTTGTTGCAGTGAAAAAAGATGCCAGTTTGTCAATTGGTGTTTTGTTTTCCTCTGAAATACTGCTTCAGCAGGAGGTAGCACTGCCTCAGCTGAAATTCATTCTACAGTAATTATTTTCTGGTCCTCAATCTGAGAAGCATAAATATTCATCTTATCCTTCAGAGAGCTTAATATCTTTACTTGTGAATGGAAGCTCAGGACAGTGAAAGTAACTAAAATACCGTTGTTTTAGCAGGGGGATGTTCATTCCCTGTCATTCATAGTGCATGTTGTAATCCACAATTCCAAGGAGCCATCTCCTCTGTGCAGTGATATGATGCTCTTTTAATGTAAGGTCTCTCCTCAGAGTCTGCATAAAGGTCCCTTCAGCAGCAGTTGCAAGGAATAGTGACAGGCTCTTTACCCTGCTCTGGTGAATGGTTAATAAAGGGCATTTGTATCAGAAAATAACAAATACTCAGCTGTCAGTCTGGTAATTCTTCATTTCACTGCCAGCATGGGAATGGATAATGTACATCTCACATCTTCCATTGCTGACTTTCCTTCACTAACTGTGCATTTCATTTGACAACAAAGTAGTTCAGATTTGGAGCAGAGGAAGGAGCAGGAAATATGTAAATTAACATATTATAAAGGAGCAGCAAGGAGCATCCTGGCTGAAAGGTGTCAGACAGGTTGGGATTCGATTACTCAAGCATAAATAAACTTTGTATGCCAAACTAGAAGATTGGTGATGTTCCTGTAAATAATGTTCAAGTGCAGTATCTACTCTCTATAAGTACAACATAGCAAAAATATTAATGCAACACTGAATGAGCTGTGGATTACCTGATGATTTATTATTGGTGATTCTACTATTTGCAAAGACCAAAAATGTGTCGCTGCCCTTCCTTTTTTCCCCAGGAGCTTACATTGTTAGTTCTAACTTGGTATAGTTTCATAACTTTAAAGTATATTTAAAGAACATTTGTTAATGTATTTTTCATGATTTAAAAAATTAATATGGCCTCCAGTCATAATACCTCTGCTTTTATTCTTGTCAACTCTCACAAACTCAGCAGGGACAGATTAAATCATTCCTTGGTGGAAGGCTACTCCAGCAAATCAGGTGTGTCAGGGGTGGTTTAATATTTGCTCTGAACAGCACGCTGCTAAGGGCTTCTAGCTGTGGTAGGTGCCACTTCTCAGATTAGAAGTTGCCTTTTTTTGGTGACTATCAGTTTTTTTTGAGAATGTATACACTTGTTCAGACAGCATTGCCACTCAGATAATTACAGTTTGTCTACATGAGAGCCTGATCCTACAGCTGGTGGCTGGGAATTGAGATCACTGAGCACCTCACACTCAGTTTGATTTCCCAGATAGTTTCAGCTGTGATTTTTGTTTCTTCACTTCGGGCAGCAAACTGCTGGATAGCATTGATAACAATTTGACAGCCCCCAGCACAGCCTAGCTTAGAGCTGGTGGCACAGCTGCACTAGTACTGTACTTCCACCAGCAACAAAAATTATTATTAACCTTTCAAGCTTGCATGTAAAATCAGCCTTTTAGATGAAAAATTGGGAAAAAACCCAGACATTTTAAAATGGATCTAGATACTGTTCAGTCAATATAACATGAACACAAGCTCAATGTTTTTTTTGGGGGAGGGGTTGCTGTGGGCCTAAAAATCACATAATATTTACTTGTAAATATTAGTTAACACGGTCAACCTGTTGCTTAAACAAGGCCAAAGTCTGTAAAGCTCTTTGGAAGCTGTTTAGATGGTTGGTATATACAATAATTATTTTCCCACCTGGTTTTATGTTAATCTAGCATTTTAAGCACTATTTATTACACATGACATTGATTAGCTTGGCCATTCTGTACCAAATTATATGTTGTGCCTGTTATCTGTTCCATACTGAAAATCAGTGTGGCAAACTGCTGCCTCTAGAACTGTTTTTAAAAACCTCACATTTACATTCAATGTATTTGGAGTTCTCATATTAGTGTTGGTAGTGAAATTCTGGTGGAAATTCCAGAATTACAAATGTTAACTTTTCAATTAGCAAGTGAAGAATGATCACAGGGGTATTTTATTACCTCATCCTTTTTATGCTGAAAGGGCTTTACTGCAGAACTGAATTACTGCAGTCGAATCAAGACAACAATAGCAGAATGGCCATTGTTTTCTTCCTGTTTACAACTTAAGGTGAAACCCATTTGAAAAGTAATTATTGTATTTAAAGCTTTTAGATAGTGAAATAAAAGTGAATTTGTAATTACAACTCCACAAAAACAATGAAAATTATAGGGTCGTGCTGTAGAATTCTTTTTTAAATAAAAAAACAACATTCTGGTATATTTAGTATCTAGTTACCATGAGGGGTTTTTTGGCTTAGATTGTATTTAGTTTTGAATCACATTTGCCCCAAAATTCCTGCAGAAGGCAAGGTAGCTCAGAAACATCATTGTATGAAGCTGAATAGATGTGGAGCAAAAGTCCTGTAAATTTTAGGATGTATCCAGCATTCTAATCTAACAGTTTTTGCTGCTGATACCACTATAGCCCACATTTGGACTCATTTGACTCCCAAAGAAGCAAAAAATCAGCAAAATACTTTCCTTAAAAAGATGAACTTATTAATATCAAGATCTGGTCTTAATAGTATAAAAACTGTGTTTAGCTCAAATTGCCTATGTCAGACAGGATACAAATAAAATGGATTTTGAACAAATCACTCTTGTCCTCAAGCTTGATTTTACCCACGTCAGTGTTTTCTCGGCTTGAGCAAAATCTGCTGAGGCTCTCAGAGCTCTATAGGACATTTCTTTCACAGCTCAGGTTTGTCTATGTTGTTCTGTTCAGCAGTTGTTTTGGGTTTTTTGGTTTTTTTCGGGTTTTTTTTGTTTGTATGTTTGCTTTTTTGTTTTGTTTTGTTTTGTTTTGTTTTGTTTTGTTTTGTTTTGTTTTTTTTTTTTCCCTGAGCCTTGGGCTTCAGGTCCTTGATAAAATTCTTTCTTCTCTTTCCTTCTATTCTTAGCACTTTCCTCAGCCCCTTGACCACTCTAAGACCAAGGACCACTCTCCTCATTCAGGAACTTTCATCTGCCTCTGAAATTGTTCAACATCATTCTGTTGTTTCATGTCCCAGAGAGCTCATTCTGACACCTTTGCTTCCCTCAAGCTTCTTAAGCAACAAGGAAAAACAGTTTCCCAAAAGTGCAGTGGTGTTCAGCTGTATCAGAAAAAAAATGCTAAAACACATTTTGCAAGACTCCTTGGTACATGACACCTTTTTTTTCCCCCAAATAACTTTTTCATATTTTGTCTCACAGGACATATTGTAATCTCCACACCTGTGATTGATTCACAAAATTTAGGTTTCATTTCTTAAATGAATAAGGTTTAGTTGCTACTTGGGTTGGCACCAAATATCTGTCATTTGCTTCAGACCTTCAGTAGATAAGGGAAAAAAGCAATTTTAAAAATATGATGTGAATATCACATCATAAATAGTGAATATAAGTAAATATAGAACATAAATAGTATTAATCTGCTACTACTGTTCTCTCTCTCTCAACAGATCTTGATAATGTGGAAGGCATAGCAGTGGACTGGATTGGAAATAATCTATACTGGACCAATGATGGCCACAGGAAGACAATTGCTGTTGCCACACTGGAAAAAGCTGCTCAGAGTAGGAAAACTTTGTTGGAGGGGGACATGTCCCACCCTAGAGGAATTGTTGTTGATCCTGTCAATGGGTATGAACAAACTGATTTTTCTGTAATTATTGTCTTTGTGGCATAAATACAGGACAGAATTTGCTCAGGATGAGGTTTGTAGAGTCAAGAAGCACTCTGTAATCCTTCAGGAGCCTGTAATATCAGTTATTCCTGCACAGCCTTCTTGCCCTGAAGCCTTCAGAAGAATTTGTATTCCTGTCACTGTCGAGTGTCTGTCCTGCTAATCTGAATGTGACTCACCTTTTTCTCAAACAAATTGAGGGTGTAAGTCCCATATGAATTTTTAATATCAAGTGAATTTGAAGATGCTCTCCTGTTTTCTCTCTCTGTATTCTCAATTTCTGGACCATATCCTTGTACACACTGGTTTACAAATCTGACACAAGTACTCTTCATTACTTATTAGCTAAAATTAATTTTGGTAGGCTGCATAATAAAAAAAAACAAAAAAAACCAAAACAACAAAAAAAAACCCAACACATTATATTACTGTGGTATAATGGTGGTTTGCTTAAAAAATCACTGTTAAGTTTGTTCAGGGAGTTGTCACTGGAGAATAATGTTGGTAGGTAGTTTCAGTGTGGCTGGATTGATTGCTATTTTCCTATTATGGAAAATATTTACACTCTCAAGTTTCCCCTTTTGAGCCTGTCCTGTGAGGAGTGGAAGTGGCTGTGGAAAGACTGCAATTCATTAAGGTCAGATAGTGAGGATATAAAATCAGACCACAAACCATAACCACACCTGCAATTACTTTGTTAAATTTTCCAGCTCAGTAAATGCAGGGCACAGGAAACAGTGTATGAAGATGCATTGCCTGAAAAGAGCCATTATATAAAGCACTTCTCTAATAAAATAGCGTGTCCTTCATGATTATACTTTTCATGGAAGCTCTTCCTGAGGGATAGCATTTATTATGGCTTTTTAATTGTGTTTCCAAAATTTGAGTCTTGATTTAACTGGTGTTGGAGCATTAACTGCATTTTGAGATACAATTAAAGCACTGACACTGTGCACAATTAATGCCTGTCACTGTGAGCAGGTTTTAGCTTATGGCAGGATAACTGGAATAAGGACAGACAAAAAGTTAACAGAGAAAAGCTCAGTAATTGCTGTTGAGAAGTTATGTAAATATTTGTAAAACATATTTTGTTTTCCAATAAAATAAGTGCCTTATTTACCTGTGTCTGCCTGAGCCTCAGGGCATGTGCAGGGTTTGTAATTCTGTGATTAAACCCAGTGCTGCTGGAGTCAAACATGCAATGGAGTGTGTAAGGCTTGAGGATTAAAAATGGATTGATGTTCTTTGCACATATTTACAAAAACATTAAAAGAACCCAAAGTAACCTTCTAGTGGGCAATTTTAGAAGAATTAAAAATAGACAAAAAAGCTGTATTTGCATATCTGCAAACTTGTGCAATGCAATTTTTCTCTTTTTTTTTCCAGTTTCTCATAAATATCAAATTATGTTTATACTTAAAATTGCATTTGAATAAATATTTTTGACCAGTATATTTGATATCATTTACACAGGCATGATAATAAAATTATTTTTCACTTCAGTGTATCATTCCTTTGTAAATTCAGTACTTAAACTCCAGGACTTTATACATAAAATACAGACAAATTAAATGGTTAATGGATTAGGATCACAGAAATTATTTCTCAAACATGAATCTGGAAAAAAAAAAAGTGAGGGACATCAATAGCAATTAAATCATGATAACTTAAACAAATAGGATTTAAGATTGGCATGATGTTTTGTTCTCTTTAATGCTTATTAATTAAGTCGTAGGTTTGACTAAAAGTTAATATCTGCTGTCTGGCAAATGTTTTCATTTATTAAATGATCTGACTTTATGTGATACAATCTGAGTTGATTCACAGAGTGCTTACAGGTTTCTAAGTATTTCTTCCTATTAACTCATTTTTCTTAGAGAAAAAGGTTAAAAATAAAAAGTGGTGTTTCTCAGCATATTTGCTAACCTCTGCTTTTGCATAAGTTCAAGTTGCATATTTTAAATGGCTCAAATCAGTTTTCAAGGGCAAATTCTGAAATAGAATATGATATTCAGAATAATTCAATAATGAAAGGTTTATTCTGTAGTGTCTAGTAGAGAATGGCTCATAGAATTCCTCTGAGTCAGTACCTTTATAGGAGTTAGTAGATTTTTCTTTTTTAACTTTTCCAAAGTAATATTGGTGCCCTTCTTTCAGACTTTGTTTGTGATTTTTTTTTTTTTCTAAATCTATATTGCTGCACTATAGGCTGTAAAACTATGCTAAAATTGCCTGCTGGCTTTTTTTCAACTAATTTTCACAGCAACTATTTCAAAACATTTTTGTGACAGACAAAGTACTCCTAACAGTTTTCTGAGTGATTTATGCTTTCATGTAGGATCTGAAGTTCACAGCAAGTCAAGGTTATCCTTTAGCTCTAAAATCATAGTGCAAATAATTATTGTGTTACAACTTCTTTGATAGAATTAGGTGCAATAGAAAGGAGATTTACATCATAAAGGCAAATTAGACCTGGCCAGAATAAGCTCACTTTAAAAATTTGAAGTTTGTGGCAAAGTCAACACAAGTGATGGTTTAAAAAGAAACAACAAAGAAACCCCATAATTCTGGTGGGAATAAATAAGGTCTTAATTCTTTTGCTTTTCTTCTCTATTGGTTCTCTGGTATTCATGTAATTTATCACAATATATGCAAAATACCATAAGTGTCACTTCAGCAGCATCCAGTGGTCAGGGACAGTAAATAGAGTTGCAGAAACAGCAATGGAAAGGAACATGCAAAAGTCAAAATTGCTCTGGCCTGGATGAGCTGTTGCTAAAAGCCTTCGATACAATTCACCTGATTAAAATGGGATCTGAATGCTCATTTTTGTAATCCCCTAGATGGATGTATTGGACAGACTGGGAGGAAGATGAAATAGATGCCAGCGTGGGGAGGATTGAGAAGGTCTGGATGGATGGCTACAGCCGGCAGGTTTTGTCACATCAAAGATGCTCTGGCCAAATGGTTTAACTCTGGACCACCATGCCAACGGGCTGTACTGGTGTGATGCCTATTGTGATCACATTGAAAGGATCTATTTGAATGGCACTGACAGAAAGGTAAAAGAGAAATGCTGCTGGTTTGCCACAGGCATGTTCTGCCTCTGGGTTTTATTGTGTTACATTCAAAATGCGTCCCAAGGTTTTTAGTCTGCAGAGTCCTGCGGCGCGTCCGGCGTCAGCTCTGCTGGAACGCTGGTGGCAGTCTTGAGTGAGAGACTGAAACACAGCTTAGGGTGTTCCTCTGTCCTAAGTGACACCAAATCTGATTATTATTTAACATATTTTTTTCATGTGGCAATGAGTTATATTTTGATTGAGCCATGAAGCTGCAAAGAGTTTTTTGGTAGAAGAATCCATTTGTATTGGCTTTGCCAGAGGGCAAAGCCTTTTCCTTGACCTTTCCTTGAACTTTGCTGGCTGAGATGGTTTTTATGAATGTCTGGGCCTCTTTTGAGCATTTATGGTTATATTCAGAGTGTCAGCACTCAAAAAATGCTGTCAAAGATGGAGAGAGATTGCTTTTGTTGTTACTAACACCTGCACTAGCTGGATACAGGTCTGTGCAGACATTCTGTGTGGCTTTGTAGAAGCAACAAGCACAGAATAAGACACTTTGAAAATGGTTAAAGCTCAGACTGGAGACTGAAAATATGGGCAAGTTTTACCATCTGCTTCGTAAAATTAGTGACTGGTGAATAATAAGAAGCACATGTCTTTACAGGTTTTATTTTGAAGTGTGTCACAGAATGGTTCTCTTTTTTTTAATGATTTTTCTATAATCCTGAGATATAACAAAAAATTCATAATTACTTGAATTTATGTAGCTGAAAATGACTATAAGGTACTTGCTTTTGATCCATAATAATTTGTATTTAATTATAGGATATTTTGGTCAAAATTTAACTGGATCAGTCACATCTATAAATCTTTAATACACTAAAGATTTTGAGGGATAGGGAGGTTCTTAATTCCACCAATAGCTGTCAGATTATTGACTGATTGATGAATTTGGGTCAAAAGCAGTTCACAGATGAGGTGCTTTCACTATAAGTATTCCAAGTCCAAAGAGAAAATTAGAAGGGCAAAAGGGGATGATGTCAATCACCTCAAAGAAGTATTTTAGCTGTCTTTATCTCCATGTTCTCTTGGGATTGTTCTAGAAATAGAGAAGGAAGGGCATATGAGGAGCTCCTTCCTTCTCTCTGGAGGCACGGTAGACAAAAGGCTCTTGGTTCTAGCAAGGATCCCAGCCAGAAGAAGGAGACCAATGGCTCCAAACTGAATCTGCTGGGATAGAATCACAGGATTACAGAATTGTTTGTGTTGGGAAAGGCCTTAAGATGTTCAAGCCCAACCTTTAACCCATCATTGCCAGGTTCACCACTAACCATGACCCTAAACCCCACTTGTATGCCCTTCAAATCCTCCCAGGGTTAGAGACTGCACCACTTCCCTGGGCACTCTGTTCCTGTGTTCTCTGATGGAGGCCACTTAAAGTGAATTTGTATGAAGGTTTTTCTAAGTTAGGTATTGGTTCTGCTGCACAGAAGGGCTTTGCACTCTTTATTTAATTTTATTGCAATAGGTTGTTATGTTTGTGACTGTATCTCAGTGTCCTATTTCCTCTTTTACTTTCTCTGAAAAAGTAAAGAATATTTTAACCTTGCTGATGCTCACTTACCACTAATTAATTGCAGGTAGTCTACAGTGGAAGAGATTTGAATCATCCTTTTGGACTGTCACATCATGGAAATTATATATACTGGACAGATTACATGAATGGGTCGATTTTCCAGCTGGATCTGGTAACAAGGAATGTGGCACTCTTGAGAAGTGAGAGGCCACCTTTGTTTGGGCTCCAGATTTATGACCCACGCAAACAGCAAGGTACTTACACAGTTTCTCCAGAGGTCTGTTATAAAACCACATTTTCCCTTCGAGTCTCCAAGTATTTTGAGGTGACTGGATGAGCAAAAGCAGAAAAACAAATATAGGTTGTGGCATGAGGGAGTTACTCTCCAGAGTTTCAGTCCATTGATGTAGAAATTGATTCTCTCATAAATACTGAAATGTGAATCACAGCATTATTCCTGTCTGAATTCCTTCTATGCATTCACACTGCTTCACTGCCCTTTTTCCTTGTGTCTTCAAGAGATGTTGTGCAAGTATCAATTACAGAGGGTAACATACTTCATAGGTATAAAATATATGATTACATTTACCTTCTCTTAAATGAGATCATAGATCCTGCCTGTATTTTTTTTTTATTTGCTCCCCCATCTTGATCTACAATCAACACTGTATGCTGCACAGAATTAAAGTAGTTCTTTGAGAGTAGAGGAAAAATCCATAGTTGTTGCTACTTATATCAGTAAAGAAATGAGATAAAAGCCATAGGTTTGTGTGGATGGAACTTAGAAAATACAATTGCTACTCTACAGGTAAAGTTAAAAATGTGCTTTAATGAAGAAAACTTTGCATTCCATTTACTACATGCAGTGCTTCTATGAGCTGTTGAGTATTTGCTCACTTTTTCTAACATATTTCTAATTACCAGAATGTTTGTTTGGTCTGACACTAAACATAAAAATGAGCATCTGGAACTAGTATAGATAAAATACTATTTAAAAGATTATTTTTTTACAGTTTAAATTTTCTTTTTTCTGATACTGTAAGCATCTGATTTTCCTTTACCAAAACCAAACTGGTCTGTGTAGTGCTGTGCTAATTCAGGATTGCTTCAACAGTGTTCTTCTCACAGCTGCTTTTCAGGGGCTCTCTCTGACATTCAAAGACATGTAAAAGTGTAGTTTGTCGGTTTCTTTCCTTGGATTCAGTGTGGGTTTTGTTGGTTGGTGTTTTTAAGGCCAATCTGGGCCCAAATCTACCCTCAAGGTGGCCAAATTTCAGAATGCAGTGTCTGCTAATAGAAGATGCACTGTTTGCTTTCAATACTACTGCTGCTTTATTTGGTACTCAGAAAATTCCTTTATTTATCAGAAAAAAAGGGACATTTAATGCTGTTGCTGTTAGTTTCCAAATAAGCTGACACCAGAAAGTATTGCCTCTTAGTTTTGCTGAATGAGCTAAAGTCTTAAGGGAGGGAATTCGGCTCGTTAATATATTCTTTATTCGAAATTGTAATTGGAATTTTGTAAGCTAATTGTAGCCTTTAGGAACTTCCCTTTTTGTCATGCTCAGTGAGGTTGATCTTGCCATTGTTCCCAAAGGAGCATGAAAATTTCTTTTAAAGAAACTATTTGTGTGTGTGTGCATGTTTTCCTTGTAAAAGAGCAGGCTCAAGGCTGAATTGTTGTACAGAGAAAACCACAGGAAACCACTTTATGGACAAGTTGTATATTAAAGATTACATGCACACACCTCAGAAAATTTTGGCTGTGATATTTTGTGGTGCTGCTTTGATGCTTCTGGTCTTGTCACTGTCTCCACAAGCAGAAACTTTGTCATTTCTTTTGGCCACAGTTCCATTAGAATGGCATTTTTGTCAGGGGGGCTTTTCCAGGGTACTGTCCCAATGCTGCTTTGCTTTTTGCTCTGGGTAGGGACATGAAACTTCTGGGATCTCCTCAAGGAGAGCTGTTTTTCTTTGCCTCTCTCTCAAGGGAATGAGGCATGATCCCCTTGAGGAGGAATGTTTTGGGTTTTTTCCCCCCCTTGCTTTCAGAGCTTAGAATTCACCTTACTTTCTTAGGCTGAGTCTAAGCATCAAGAATCCCTAAAAAACGGGAAGGTGAAGCAGAATAATCATAGGAGTTGTATTTACACTCAGAATATAACCCTGCCAAGGCCTGCAGGTATTTCCACTGCTTTGAAAGGCTGGATTGCTACTTCCATGTAAATAATTCTTGTGAAAGTGCATTTGCAGCAATTTAAGTAGCCTCTTTTGAAGTCAGCTAATGTTTTAACTCCTCAGATTGCAAAGAAGAGCTTGAGCACCAGGCTGCTTCTCCTCATGTGTGGAGGATGATCCTTAGAGTGGGTTTACACAATTTATCAGTACTTGAGGTTAGGTTCATAGGAAGGTACAAATGCAATAAAAACTTCACTGTGCCTCTTAAATGAGAAGATCAAACAAATGTGCACAGTTTCCAATTTTTTTTCTGAGAATGATGACTGAAATGCAATTACACTGTTGGTTCAGCTCTGGACTAATTTTTTAGCTAATTAAAATGGAATTGGCCTAATTTATTCACAGGCAATTGACAGGGCAACAACTGTTTTAAAAGCTCTCAAAATATAAAAAATATGATAATAGCTTTGAAAATATTTTAAAATTTTGGGACTATTTTAAGAACAACCATATAAAATAGCTGTTAGGAGCTATAGTCAAGGAAATTTAATTTCCCAAATACTTGATAGCTTTATAAATTCTACAGCTTGTTCAATAAAGTGGCTTAACCTATTTGAACTGTGTTTTGGGAGACATTTCAGCATAGGAGTCTCTTCAGCAAGACTGATGGGACTCAAGGTCTCATTGCACCTTCAGGTTGAAGACTGCACTTTATAAACCGTTTTTATCTTGGATCTTTTTGCTTTAACTCTTGGTATTTCTATTTTCCTTGTCATCATCCCCTCTTTTATCACTTTACCTAGCACATAACCCACTGAGCAGGAGTTTGTCATCCCAATTATGAGGTTAAGTAGGAACTTTTCATCTTCAAGATGGACCATTTGGCTTTGATCTTGTGATTTAATTTTTTATGTTATTTATTTTCAGCTTTCATTTGGGCTTCAGAATCATCTATATTTCTATATTTGGCTGAAATAGTCTTTTATTCTGTAGCCTTATTCTCTTTTAGTGGGCTGACAAACAAATATACATTCTTTAATTAAATCACAGCAAATGTTTTGACTTGTGCTACCTAATTTTGGAGTCACTTTTGAAGATTGTATTTTGGTTTGTTTATTTCTGCAGCTTCTGAGAACTTTTTAAACCTTTGTGTTACTGACAACCTTTGATTTGTACAATGGCCCTGTAGAGATGGAGACACTTTCAAGGCTACTTTGTCTGAGGCTTTTTTTTACCTGAGGTTTTCCAAAAATTTTTTTGTGGGTTATTATTATTATTATTGCTATTATTATTATTATTATTATTATGTATTGCAACCCTTAACTAATGATGTTTAAATATTATAACACACAGTAACCAAACTATAAGAATAATGTTCTCCTTGTTCTCCTAACATGAGAGGAAAGTAATTGTAAAAACTCTTCATCTGTTTATATTCCTATAGGAAAAAAAAAAACAACCACCAAAAAACAGAGCCAGAAACCAAAACAACTAAAACCCTCATTGTTTAGTCCTAGCATGGCTGTTATTTTTAAAGTTGTTTTTTATTTCTTTTCCCAGGTGATAATGCCTGTCGTGTTAATAATGGAGGCTGCAGCACTCTTTGTTTGGCCATTCCTGGAGGCAGAGTTTGTGCCTGTGCTGATAATCAGCTTTTGGAGGAAAACAGTACAACCTGCATGAGTAAGATTCTTACAGAATATCTGAGTTGATGCTGCTGTTAAGGGATCAAATCAGAGCTGCAAATAAAACCAGAAAGTGTGGCCTCCTAGAGGGTCTATAAGATAAAGAAATATTGCTTGAATAAATATTCTAGTTTACAGAATAGAAAAGATTTTTCAAAGAAAACAGAATATTAAGTGCATTATTTAAGGATAAAATGCATTGGAAAATATTTCAGCATATCTGATACGATAAAGCACTTAAATAGTTCACTGAAATATTTTAAAAATATCAGAAATAAATCCATATAATTATTAAATTAAATCTATATGAACAGTTTTCTGATTGTTCTACTAAGTATCTTTAATGGAAATCTGACATTGAAATGTTCAAGATGAAGCTGTTCATAAAACATGTCAAGCAGATGTATTTATGTGTAATAGGTTCTGACACAGACTGTGCAAATATTGCTGTCTTTCATCTTTTCTTGATATATCTTCATTGAAACAATGGTAAAAATTGTTCTAATAAAAGGTGGATTTTCAATTAAAGTAATAACTTGCCGTGTGCTACAGACATTTTTTTTAATGTTTAGACCTGATGGTTTTGACTTTCTAAAAATGTTCTGAATTTCTCTAAGTGTCACTGATGTATTTCTTGAAGTGAATTGTTACATTTTATGTAAGTCTCCAGCAACAAGCTTAGTAGGGATGAGTAAAGCATAAGGATTATTTCATAACATTGTGGAGCCTGCAATGATCAGGCAGAGCCACTACTTTTGGTAAAAAATCTATTTTTGTTTTTAGCAGAGATAACTGGAATGGGGACTCCTCACTGGTAAGGTGTAATGTAGTCATTAGGAAGAGAGGGTAGAGACTTTGGGATTGGAATGGGGCAGGTTTCCTGCTTTTTTCCCCCAACACACTTCACTGCCTGGCTCTTTGCAAGGACTCTGGTATTCCTCAGAGGGTCCTGGACTGATGTGTGGCATTTACACAGGAAGCATTGTGAACCTGATGTTGAGAAATACATCTGCCTGGATTTATCACTAAGCTTGTAGCTTGCTACTTAACTCTACCCCAGTAGAATTTTATCCTTTTCTTCTCTGCAGAATCGGTACCAGTGCATAATGCAGGTGTTTGAGTTGTTGCTTGGATACAAGAATCAGCTTTTTAGTAATCATTTCCTATCTCTAAATGTGCACAGATTTTGGCCAATGTCTGTCAGAATATTTCCTGTTTGCTTTTGATGAGGTATTGCAATATTTCAAACTGATATTTTTCACTGTGATCAAAGCACCAACTTAAAAAACAGTTTGAGTGCCATCTGTTCAGAATTTTTCCATTTATTAGAAGCTCATTCTATCAGCCCTGCACTGAGATATGTGTGCCACTACAGACTTCAGGTGGAATTACCTCAGATGTGCCGAGTTTATGCAAAAACGTTCTGAAGGGCAAGAACAAGAATTGATATGTGTTTATATAGGGGCAGTATCTCATTCTGGGTGTATCAGGCAGATAAAGACACGTGCTTGTTGGATGTTTTCCCCAGTTAAAGAGGGAGAAGAGCTGCCCCAGCTGTGCCAGGCAGAGCAGTTCCAGTGCAGCAACAGGCGCTGCATCCAGGAGCGCCGGCGCTGCGACAGCGACTGCCTGGACGGCAGCGACGAGCACGCGGAGATCTGCTGTACGTGTGCACTCCCCTTCCACCTCAGCCCAAGCCTGACCCCAAGGACTGCAAACCAAGCCAAACCAGACAGTGCCAGCCAAACTAAAGCAATCATCCTTAAGCTGTTCGTGCAAATCTTTAATTCCTTCTTTTCCAGTGTGCAGTAATAACACTCCTTTCAAATTTCACTCGTGTGCTCTTTACATGGCACAGTGCCAGAGCAGTCATCCTTTGGGGTTGGCATAGTCATTCCTGATTCTTTAAATATTGGTGGTTTTTGCTGTTTTTTCCACTATTTCTTGCATGGGTCACAGTATGACACCCAATGGGAGGGAATGAAAAAAGGGAGCCAGGCTCTTCTTGGTGGTGTCACTAGCAGGACAAGAGGTAATGGGCACAAACTGAAAAGCATTAATTTTATCTGAACGTCTGAAAAATAACACTTTTTTTACTGTTAGGCACTGGAATAGATTGCCCAAACTGCTTGTGGAGTTTCTGTCTGTGGAGAAGCTTGAAACTCCCATGGACACAGTTCTGAAAAACCTGCTCTTGCAAGACCAAACCTGGTCTTGCTCAAATAGGATTACACCAGGGGATTTTAGCAGGTCCCTTCTAAGCATGAAAATTTCTGAAATTGTATAATGGATTTCCAGGGAAAAAACACAACAAAACCAAACAAAACCAAACAAACAAAACAAAAAAAAATCAAACCCACAAGTCATCAAGCCAACAAAGTAAATAAACCACTTCTCTCCCAAAACTCCCCCAAGAAAACCAAGCCAGCAACCAAACCAAAACCAAGTTCCTACACGACTTGCAGTATTAAATTAATGTGCATTGTCTTTAAGGTTTTACAAGGGATGTATTTTTTAGCTGTAGAGAAATTCCACAGTTGAAATGAAAAATAACAGAAAGCATACCAATTTCGTCCCTGTCATTTCTGGAAGGAACTTAAGTAGCCTGCTTTAAAATTAATGTCGCAGCACTGAAATTTTCCTCCTCACTCTGTTTGTCACAATGCTTTCTATTTCTGTCCTTAGATCATTTCTCTAAACCAAATCTCCTTTACTGAAATGAAAGTACAATATTTCTCCCAGTCAGTTGTAGACATGAACACTTCTGCTCTGCAGTATTGTTCTATGTGTCTGAAAACTCTTATCATAGTCTCTTTTCCTTATCTCTCTGAGACCAAACAACTCTAAACTGTTCTGGGCTTTTGTTAGTTTTTTGTTGTTGTGCTTTGTTTTGTTGTTTTGTTTATGTTTTTTAGGGTTTTTCGATTTCATTGCTCTTTTCTGAAGTGGCTCTAGGAGTTGGATGTCCAAAATTGGATGTGTGTATTTCTGCTGAGGCCTTAGTGAAGCTGGTTAGGCTGAGAGACTGTGTTTGTGAAGGATAATTAGATTATTCATCCTTGGGAAAATCTTGCCTGCTTGACATGGGCCTGATTCTGCTGATACAAACTGATATTTTGATCCCCTGTAATGCCTAGATCTTTTGCCATATGGCTGCTAAATGGCCAGTTTTAGATTTGTTTTGTTTAACTGAGGGGGTTTTTTGACAGCATTTATGTAATTTGGTAGCTCCATGTAGAAGCCATTACTGATATCAGTAACACTTTTTAAAATATTTTCCTAGTTCTGAATTGGAGTGCTTACTCTCATTTTGTTTTGAAACCAGCATTTCTTGCACTTAAATTAAGGAGCTCAGCTAATAAAGACAGTGAGAAGGAAAATCTTTCAGCAGATTTAATTTGATTGTCTTTTAAATTAGTGTAAGGAAGACCAGTTCATTGATCAAAGCTTGTAATTCTCTGAGGATTTATACAAATACAAATGAAATCATAACCTGGTCTTAAACCTGAATGTGATCTATAGTTTACATGGTCAGTGTGATAAAATTGATCTCTTCTCAGCAGTTGCCATAGTAACCCAAATAGTTTTTATGAGTTTGAAATATTTGCAGTTATGAGTAGAATACACACACGTTACTAAATATATAGGAGCAAAATCTTAATGACCATTTAAAGGCATATCTATGTCAAGTTTTAAGGTGAAATTTAAAAAAAAAAAAAAGTCTTCAACTTGTGATTTTATTACTTGGATGGATGATTCCAGTTCCAAGTCACATAGCAAACTTTGGAAGTACAAGATTTGGGACACTGTTCTGCTCAGATTATTAATTAATCTCTGCTTCCTGTGCTTCTGCACCCTGCACACAGAGCAGGGTTCATGTGCTATGCCGTCTTCAATTGCCAGAACTGGCAGAAAGGTCAAAGATAAAAGCTACTGAAATGTCAAGGATAAGCCTGCAAGACATCCTTTCATTTTAAATACCCTTTGTTTCCAGATGTATGTTAAACTTTAAAAAAGAGACTGTGGATGGCTGAGTAGGTGAAAAATAGCTGGAGATTATTTTTAACCCAGCGTTTGAAAGCATGTGCAGTTTACTGTTCTTGTCTAGATCGAGATGAGCAAGATCTGCTAATAATAGATGTCATTAGCATGAAAGAAGCAGAGCATAAACACTTACTACTGTTGCAAGAGCAGTCCAATAGTTATTACATAAATTCTGTGCATTCAGCTTCATCCTTTCCCTGAGAATTGGTAGCCAGCAAAAACATGTTTGAGATGCCTTGTTCACTCCTAAATACCAGATTATTTTTGTTGTTAGTTTTACACCGTGTTGCGTATTTCACTTTTTGACACCTACAATTTCATGGTGAGTAAACAGCAGATCTATATATGGCCATTGACAGTAATGTGCCTGATTTTAGAAGCATTTTATGACCCTCCCAAATCCCTGCTCACTGTGGTATCATATTTTGGATCTGCACTTAGCAGCTTGCATCTGTTCCCTTTGGTGTTTTCCTTTGTTTATTTGCACTTTAGTTTGCAGACCTCATCATATTGCCCAAATGTGATCAAGGACATGTTTCTTTAAAGAAACAACACTATAAAATGCTGCTACCTTTTATCACCTGATAGAAGAGA
Source organism: Luscinia megarhynchos (assembly GCA_034336665.1). Lineage (NCBI taxonomy): Eukaryota > Metazoa > Chordata > Aves > Passeriformes > Muscicapidae > Luscinia > Luscinia megarhynchos. The sequence continues at coordinate 4,853,874 of CM067570.1, forward strand.
ATCTCCATATTGGCATCTTTACGAGATATTATTTCATTTAAGATCGAAGTACTACAAGTTTGTAATTGACTGGTTTGCTGAACAATCCTTATGCCATGGTGGTTATACATACAGGATAACCACACCAACTGCATCCCTAGGGAACAGCATTTAATGTGTCCTTTTCACAGATTTCACAGCTGTTTTTCTTAGATTATCTTCTTAAGGAAAAATAAACCCCTCTCTTTTTTTCTCCACAGTCAATCATAGCTGTCCTGATGATCAATTTAAGTACCAAAATAATCGCTGTATTCCCAAGAGGTGGCTTTGTGATGGAGCTAATGATTGTGGTAATAACGAAGACGAATCAAATAAAACTTGTGCAGGTAAAAATTTTACTTGGCTGTGCAAACAAGATCTTTGACTTCAGTTCCATTAATAGTTCAGGACTGATTGAACTGAATTGAACCAGGCTCCTACTTGTAATCTGATTATTGACGTTTTAAATTAATTCCGATTTTGATGCCAACAAGGCTGGAATGCAAATTATATTTTACTTAATCCATGTGCTTGACTGTGCTTTCCAAAGTTATTCAGCTCTTAATCTCTCCATATGGGTCGACTGTCAAAGCAATGCTCAGGTGTAAACTTTGGGGTACAAATCTTTTTTGGCAGTTTGAATGTTTTTTTATTAACGTGCTGTGATGGGTGTCATGTCACCAGTAAATTTTATTTTATGCTAATTTATTTTATGCATAATTAATTATTCAGTTTCCACTCGGTGCCTTGAAATCCTTTCATTTCTGAGTTATTAACTGGAGAGTGGGTTTTTAAGCAAATAACAAGATGAGGATTGTTTACTGATTCCACTGTAGTAAATCATGGAATTCCCAATCTGTCCTTTGCTTCTGTGGAAGAGATGTCTAGTGCTTGTTGTCAGAGACTCTCAACAAGCATTAAATCTTAAATATGCAACATGCCAGCCATCAATAAGCTGATGAGTGTTGTGAACTGAAGTGCAGTGCAAGACAACACACATTGTGTATTAAAATATTCCCTGTTGTCTTACTGCCTTGATATTCTTTGATATCCAACTGTTTGCTTAGGGTGAGAGTCTAATTTGAAGATAATTTTTTTTAACCCTGTGTCATTTGGTGATGGATCAAATTTTGTATTCTTGTTTTTCTATTTATTCCTGCAGTGGCAAATACAGTCAATGTTTAAAAAATTGCTTCTTTGAAATATTTTAAACCGATATTCCTCTTTTGTGTTTTGGGCTACTTCTCTGAAGAAAAAGGAAAATGATAGTTGAAAATAATAAATAAAGAAATATTCTTTCAGTTACTGGGGTTTTTGACATATCAGCCATTTTTAAAAAATGTAGAATAACAACTAGGTGAATTCTAAAAGCTTAAATTTGGAATCAAAATCTGTGTTGCTATCGCTGGTGTTGTTATGTGTTCAAATTTTAAATAAACAAAATTATACATAATGGCAGTTTTCTCTGTTAGCTTTTTAGTGACATTTTAATATTCATCAGCTTTCAAAGTAATTTCCGTAGCTACATAGCACGAATTCTTTTAGTGATCCTTATATTTTCAGGAGAAAGACATGCCTTGATTGCTTTAATGGATGATGATAGTGCAGATTTTGCAAAGGCAAGGATTCGAAGCACAGTGAGGCCAGGCACATCACTCACAGGCTAATTCCCATTTTCCTGTGTAAATACAAAATTCCCAAGATCATTGCTCATGGTGTGGAATACAGGTTGTTAATATTCCAACTGGTGGACATTTTTATGCCCTGATTTTTGTTTACTTCAAGAATTATTTTATATTAATTCTCTTCTTCACAGTAATATCTAGAATTTCACGTTGTTTTATGAGGAAGAAACCACTAAGAATTCCATACAGAAGTAGAACAGCCCTGCAGATGAGCTCAGTTTTCTCTGAAACCAAAGGAGGTGAATGATGTTTATTCAGAGCAGGGAAAAGGTACAGCAGGCCAGGAGGTGCCCTCCAGCCCTTCAGCTTCTAAAATCAAAGACTCACCCAGAGACCTAAGGGATCTAGTCCATTTCCCTTGTATTTTTGGAGTGTTTTGTCTTGACAGCAAGAACTTGTCAGGTTAATCAGTTTTCTTGTGGGAATGGACGGTGTATTCCAACGTCGTGGCTGTGTGACAGGGAGGATGACTGTGGAGATGGAACTGATGAAATGACATCCTGTGGTAAGTGGATTTTTCTTTTGGGGACAGGAAAAATAAAATTCTTCTGTATCATATGAAACATATAGGGATCTCTTTTCGTGTCAACTGAAATGATAATACTACTTCTGAAATGGCAAATAGAATTTGTTTGGTTGATAAATAAACCCAAAGCAAATGCAGCATTTTCTATTTAACGAGTTTTTACCTACAATACCAAATATGCAGATCAATCAAGACTTTTTAAATTTATAGTCCATTATCAAATGTTGTCACCCTCAAAAATTATTCTTTATCTCTGCCACATACGTCTCCACATGGGCCCCTCAGCATATTCTAGATGTCAATAAAACCAGCCTCTTTCAAGCCTCAACAGAAGTATGTTTGATCTTGTATTTTTCAGAAAAAAATTAAATTTCTTGGTTCTATCATGAGAGAGCATCAGCAGCTGTGCTGACTGCTGCTTTGCTGAGATACTGCAGAGAGGGGTGTGCTCTCTCTAATCAGCTGCTTCCAAACAATTAAGGATTTTAATAGTCATTTGTGTTGCAGGGCAATGGTAACTGCTGTGAGTCTGAGAGCACAAGGGTCAATGAGCTGTCTGCAGATGCAGAATCACAGAATGTGATGTATTGCAGTGTAGAATCACAGGATGGTTTGGGGTGGAAAGTACCTTAAAGATCATTTTGTTCCTATCCCCTGCCAGGGGCAGGGACACCTCCCACTAGACCAGAGCTTCATTCAAACTGGCATTAAACACTTGCCTGGATGAGGCAAAAACTGAAGTCTTTACACAAATAAAAATAATAATAGGTAGACTTCTAATTGTCTTCCTTCAAATCCAGTAACTTCAGTTGTGTACAGGGGTAGGATGAGTGACCAGGGAACTTGTATTTTGCAATGTCTAAAGCTCTAACTCTGTTTAATGGCACAGCATTGACTCACAGCTAGAAGAGTTTCTCTGCCTCCACCCCATGTTCTTAGGCCACTCACAGATGTTACTGACACCTTTGGAAATCCTTCCCATGAGCTTTGTTCAGTATCCTCTCAGCTAACCTGGAATATTTCTTCAGATCTTTTAATCAGGATTTATGTCACTGGCTGTTTTTCTGTGTAGCCAAACTTGATATGTTTCGTATTTGAGCACCTTGTTTTGTTATCCTCAAACACTGTGGCTGTGCAAATATGTCTAATATTTCATTTTTCATCCTGCCCTCTGATTTGATCACTAGTAGGCATGCTAATAGCATTTACTTACGTGGGAGATATTTCCTTCTATGAAAGTGTTTAAAACTCTCGTATCCAGAAAGAGATAAGAGAGAAATGAGATTGCTGTCTACACTATGGAGAGACTTCACTGGGAGCTCAAGAGTCACCTTTCTTCATTTCTGTGTCTGCAGGGCAGTCAGGACAGGGCTGGGTGTGGGTCAGCTGCAGGATGTGCATCTCTTTTCTGTGAAGTAGGACAGGACCATAGGGACAATGAGGGAAGTGCTGTGTGTCCCCCAGGATGTGAGCAGGAGCTGTGGCTAATGGTGAAGGCTGGAGATGCTACAAAACACTCTTGGAAAGGCTGGGGTGGGCTGAGAACCCTGAGTTGGCTGCTGCTGGTGGTGGTGAGGGTAATCACAGTTCATTATAATCAGTTTCTGTCCCTCTGTAAGGTGAACATAAAGAAAATTAGGTTATGGAGGCATTCATGTATGGAAAAGAGGAAAATTATGTTTCATGAATGAGTTAACTTTGTGGAAAAATTATTTTAAAAAGCAAAAATAAAAGTTGCTTTCAGTTTTGCTTGAAGCACATGGGTATATTGTGGCTAAGCACTGCTGCAGTTGCACACTTATATTTTTTTTTTCCTCAGAAGAGATTTTTTTGTCATTGTGATGTTTTTGTTAAACAAGAAACCCAAACAAATAAACAAAAGACCCAAACCAACAAAACCTCTAAACCAACAAATCCAAAACAAACAAACAAAAAACAAAACCAACCAAAGAAAGAACTTTCTAAAGTAACTAACAAAGTGTTGTCATCAATGGTAGCTTTTCTTCCCACACTTTTCTACTTTGAAACAGGATAATCACCTCTGTTCTCTATTTAATTTTTAAATAAGAATTTATATTTTTTTTAAGCTACTGTTAGAGGAGCTGGTTTGGTTTAGTGTTTCATGAGAGGGTGATTATTTTTAAGCCAAAACTTTGTGAGTTTCAGCAAAAACAGTGATTTCCGTTTTCATCCTAAGAAAATTTTTATATTTATATGGCATGTTTTAAAAATTTAGAAAAACTCTTCAGTATTTTCCAGAGTGTTTAGCAAGTTAATAATAAATGCTCACATCTACCTAGGTCATTGGCTTTGGAAGACAAAAAGTCTGAAAAAGTTCAGACCATATTTAAGTTACTCTATTCAGAAGCATATTTAATATTTATAGAAACAGATATGTGTGATGATTTTTTGTGAATTATATTGTCTCAGATTTCAGCTGCTTTACTGGAATGCTGGGAGGAAATGTTTGTGAAGGCTAACATTTAATTTTGGACTTTATTATGCCAGTGTAGAGTAACTTTATTTCTTGGCTGTTCTTTAGCTTGGTACTTAACCTTCCCATTTTATAGTGCTCCATTCCCTGTCTCTTACTGGCAGTGCTGCTGCAATTGGAGAACCCTTTGTAAAGAAGCACATGGAAAATAGAGTTTGTATCAGTATCAAGCTATGGTTAGTCTTAGATGTTGGCATGGTTAGTGGGAAAACCAACCTTGGTCTGGTGGGAATATCGGACCAGGCCATTTGTCACAGAGTAATGAATTTCATGGCCCAAGTTGATGAAAAGAAGGGTTTGGACAGTATTTACAGTTTAAATCTATTTTATCTTTTCTTTTTGGTGCCTCACCTTTTTCTCCTCTCCAGAGTAAATACCTGGGAGGTGCAAATGTTTGCTCCAACACACTTGTGTAATTTATGCATATAGAGGGTGGCAGAACATTACTGAAGAGGGTGTTATGTTAAATAGATTTTATTTCTTTTTGAACTCTTTCACAGAATTCCCAGCATGGGAGCCACTCACTCAGTTTATCTGCAGAAATGGAAGATGCATTAGTAGCAAATGGCTCTGTGATTCAGGCAAGTATCAAGTCCTCTATACCTGAAATGAATATGGAGGATATCACATAAATATTGCTTTGAGGATCTTTTTTTCTGAGACTCATACTATCACTTTGGCTTGTAAGTAGTTGGAGAATAAATAAAGCATTTTTAAATTACAGACCTGACCTAGAAGTTAGCCACACTGAAGGTTCAGATAAGGAATGAGGCATTAGATATTGTAATAGGTACACATACTGTATTATGTGGAATGAAGTATGGTGATTCATTACTTTAAAAAAAAAGAAAGCAAAACTATTGCTTATGAAAGTATATTCTTAGAAAACAACATGGTTTCAGTGACCAATATATCTGATTTTCCATTTCATGTGGAAAAGTTCAGTTAAATAAATAGCATCCCTGAAGAGTGAAGGCAAGCAAGATTTTAAAATGTATTTAGTTCTTTTGGCTGGAAGAACTATATATATTTATATTATACTTGTATATTTCAAATACATGTTTGAATGTTAAAATGAATCTCCTCTCAGAGCTTGTGGTGTGGGAGTGATGCTGCTCCAGTCCTAGTAACATTGGGTTGGTCCAAAGCATTTGGTGTTTCTATAATTTTATTTGTCTGACAGGTATTTTTAGCTGTAAATGGACAAATTCCTGAAATTATCACAGTGTGCTGATGAATTTCTTTGCATGGAGACCCTTTAGAGTGTACCTAACATATTTATCTCCTTCCTCCCTTGATGACCACGATCAAATTACAGGAATTGCCTTAAGACTCTTGTAATGACTGCAACATTAGAGTAATGAGAAACTGCAGTCCACGATTATTTATGTGCTTTCTCCACTTTGTACTCTTGTAAACACATGGAAACAAAGTTTAATACAATTGAAAAGAAATTCACCAGGTTTTCATTTTGGTTTGTATGAAGCTGTTTGTGTCTGTGATTAACCATCTTAGGTTATCACAGAGAATAAAGTAAACCAACTGTGTTTGAAAGCTTGTGTAGTTACTCAGAGCTAGTGAAATTAAGAAAATCTACAAGCTTCTCATGCTTGCTGGTGTCTCTGATTGAATAACTGAGTAAGGGGTTGGACTATCCAAAATGGCAGAGTTGAGTGCTGCTGGTAAATAAGATTTAAGAAATAATTTTATGCCTGTGGGCAGAAAACATACTACTTTATTTACTGGATTTTTCTTTTTCCTCTTGCCTTTTTCAAAATGATTTTCTACCCTTAGATATTTCGTTCAGATATTTTATATTTTCAAATATTTTAAAATATTGCTGTTTGCAGATGATGACTGTGGTGATGGCAGTGATGAGCTGGGCTGTGTTCACTCGTGCTCTGCTGATCAGTTCAGGTGTCAGAATGGCAGATGTATCCAGCTCACTGGGCATGTGATGGTGACAATGACTGTGGAGATTTCAGTGATGAAGCCAAAACAAACTGCAGCAGGGAAGGTTAGATTTTTTTTTTTCTTCTAAGTTTTTAATACTGATGAACACAGAGAATAATTTGTTATAAATACCTGACCTTCAGCCAATGGAGAAAGAGATGATGATTTTAACCTTGGTAAAGACTGGAATGAGAAATACATCAAGTGCAATGTGATAACACAGAAGTGTATCATGAAGAGGAATGCATTTGAAAACAGAATGGATATTACAGTGAGATTAAGTTTTATAGTTTTACTTCAGTGAATTATGCTAGATGTGGTGTTTGTCTTGTTGCAGAGATGTGTGCTGTCTAGGTGAAGAGACAGTAAGAAGCATTCTTTAAATTATTATTGATATTTTCTGGGTTTTTTTCATGCTTTGGAAGAGTATTACTCTCATTTTTGTGTAATGCAAGCCTTTGAGTTTGTGGGGTTTTTTTACATAAAAGCATTTTAACAAACTACAGCCCTATTTAAATGCTGTATGTTGTATTTATTTGAGTGGGGAGAGAAGGGAAGGATGCTTATGGCAAAGGATAAAGAATAATAAGTTCAGAATGAGGGACTATCTTTCATATTTGTCTCCTAATGTTTTTTTCTACAGCGAAGGAATTGTACACAATGTTATTGGTCCCTTTTCATAACTTTATATTCTAAATCTAGTTTGATACCTCATACAAATACATGAATTATGAGAATGCCAACATGAGTGAAATCCTTAATTTTATATATTCATAAAAATAGTTTTTATCTATCTCTATCAAAATGATTAGTCTGGAACTGAGCAGCCCACTTTTACCCCTGTTCATTTTTATTTTGAAAGTTAAAGCCTTGCTCTAACCTTTTATGATAGAGTACAAGAATTTAATTATGTAAGAAAGAAAAACAACAAAAGGAGTGTTAAATAAAAGAAAATATAAACAGTGCTTTATAAACAGTGCTGTAAGAATGTAGAAATGCAGTTGTAATAGTTAGTGAAAAGGAAAGCAAGAATAAAATTGAAAAGGCCATAAGCTAGAAAATGCTTAGAGAATTATGTATGTGATGAATAATTCAAATCTCCCAGTAATGATTGTTTGAAGCAGTCAGCACTGATTCCAGGGCTGCACTGAGTGAAGCTCCTTTGCTGTGGGGTCTGGAACAGCTCCAGCTGCTCTGCCAGTGCTGCAAGAGCAAAACCAGACTCGTGTGGGGGGCCTTGTCAGAGCACAGGTGTGACCTTTCAGGTTTTGTTTATCAGGAGATGGACCTTGCTGGGTAAAAAATGAGAATGATGAAGGGTGAGGAAAACCAGCTTGAGGATGAAGCACAGGGTTTGCAAAGCACCAGGGAAACTTCATCAGCCTTGCTCCTCCTTATACCTCCAAACTCCCTCCTGTCTGACAGATGTGCAAAAAGGAAATAAAAATTGGTATTGAGCATGTAGTGGAGGAGGAGTGAAGGAAGTGAGGAGGATAAGAAAGAGTTTGTCTGAAGTTTGTGTTGGAGTGTTGAGTTATAGGATGGAATAGGGCATTTTGAGGGTTGTGCCTTGGGACTCCTGATTTTGGCTTGGGCTAGGAAAAGAATTCTAAGTGTAGACTTGGAATAGAAAAAAAAAGACTCACACAAGCAAATTCTTCAATGTAATTGTTATTTTTCTAAGAAACTCCCTCTCCTGGAAGGTGCAGTGGGAGGGAATTTGAGCGCAGCCCGATGGGAGTTGTGTTCCTGAGCTGTGGCGCTGCGATGGAGAGAAGGACTGCGAGGATGGGAGTGATGAGAGAGGCTGCAATGGAGCCCTGCCGGAGTGTGATGAGAAAACAAAGCTCTCCTGCAGGAGCACAGGTAGGTGCCTGCAGATGCATTTCCCTCTCACTTGCTCTGTGTGACTGAGTGAGCTTGTGTTGTTTGATCACATATCTACTCTTTAACTCATGCTTTTAAAGCTTAATACAAATAAAGTGAGGTTACTCATTGTATTCCTACCAGGAAAATAATATTGATTTACATGCCCTGTTTTCTGATTTACAATATGAAATGGAAGAGTTTGGAGATTACTTAAAGCTGAAACCACTCTCTCTGACAGTGTATCACACCAAATACTTATATAAAGCATTTAAGAGTGCTCCAAAGTTTTTTTCTTCTATTTCCCCTTTTTGGCCCTAGAAGTAAGTTAAAGCAAATGGTATAAGGTACCTTGAATACTTTGAAGAATTGCAACTACAGCACTGGAAATCTGAAGTGCAGTATTGGAAGAAAAATACATTCTTTGATTATGTTTAAAATCAATGGGTTTTTTTTAAGTATACTTCACTAAAAGCTGTGATAAGAATGTGGCAATCATTGCATGAGGATATGCAGTGAAATAACCAATAATGTTTAGGTAGAACCTTTTTTAAAGGGAAAATCCTGTTAAGGAATAACTTAATATATATCAGTATGATATTAATATATTTTTGTGATTTCTTTCAAAGCTTTGTGTGATGTTAGGTCTAAAATAACTTTCACAGCAATATTTAATGAAGGCTGTAAGAAGTAGGATATTGGCAACTACAAATATTGAAGGGAGAACCCATTCTAATGCCTGTGTTACAGCTATGCACGATAAATGTGTCAGAGGAGTTGTGTGATCTCTGTCCAGAAGTATCTTGCTCTTACATGGATTTTAAAAGTTATAAAAATTATGATGTCTTGAGAAGGAAATATGGAATACTGAATTGTGTCTAAATAAAACATTTTCTTTTTTGTTCTGTTTCCCTGGAGACGTGTAGAATAAGTAGCTGTTAAATGAAACACTTTCTAGAAGTAAAAATGGATTATTCACTCCCAAGGGAGTAGTTTGTTTCCTGAAACTGGTTGATAGAAGCCCTGATACAGGAAATAGTCAGCACCAGGAGCAAGTGTATTTCCTAGTGCCTAAATGGGGAAAAGCTAACACTGTCCAAGTGGCCAAAGCAGAACTGTTAGAGGAAAGAAAGGTGAATAAATCACAATAGATGAGGTTTATTTTGATTAGCTGCATATGGAAGGCTAATGAGATAAGATATTACTACTTTAGTTAAGAGAAAGCAGAGAGAGAGGTTAGAGGCAGAGTGGAATACAAGTTATTGGGCTTTACTCCTTTCAGAAAAGCTTGCTTTTTGGGCTGGGCTCTGGTTTCTTACTTGTCCTGAATGATTTTAGAGACAGAGAATGGAAACTTTCTGGTGGTAGGCTGAGATCTTCCAAAAACAGCTGCCATAATAACAGGAAATGGCAAGGATTTAAATTCAGCATAATGGTCTGAATGAGTTGTCTTTTCAACAGAGAACTAGAACCCCATTTCAAAGTCCACAGTCCAAGCTGCATTCCCTCATTATGTATTTCCCTATGTTTGTAGTCATGTTAGAGGAGGGCACTGTCTCAATTTACAGGATGAAAGTTTCTCTGGCTGCCACATAGAATAGAGCAAAAACAAAAATTTCCATTAAATCTGCTAAATTCAAGGGTATATATGGCTTTCATTTGAAGGAAAATGCAATCATGCATTTGTTGTGTCGAAACACCACTGGAGCCACCAATTATGACAGACATAATTTTCTCTTTTGCAATATTCCTTCCTCCTGGAAGGAGCAAAACTGCTGTTCTGGAGGAGGCATGTAGTAATATAGCAGAAAACAGCAAAGGCAAATTTTTTTTTAGCTACTTTTCCATTTGTTTCATGTGGTTTGGACAAAGGAATAATAATGGGTTGATGAGAAATAGTTACTGGAATGTTTCAAAAGAAATGGAATTTTTTCTGTGCATGATTCTAAAGAAATAATGCTGTCTGGCTTGCACATTCATGGCAGTTGTTCTGATGAGGAGGCACTGGCTGATTGTCCCCTCAGAGACTCATTGCTGGGTGGTGACACCTGATACAGAAGTGATGGGTGTGTGCAGGGACATGAGTATGGAGGGAGCTGAAACTGCCAGTTCTTGGGGAGGGAGATGGCAGCTGGTGAGAAGAGTAATAGTGAGATGGTTCTGCCCATTTTTTGCTCATTTCTTTTCATTTCATGTCTGTTAATAGTAGTTGCAGGGTCTTGCCTTACTGAGGCTTTTGTGGCTTTGGTTAATGTGTTGCAATGCCACAGGCATGAGGGCCAAGCTACAAAACCAGAATTGTCAGGATTCAGCCAAAAGGGATTTTTCTGCTTACAGGGATGGTGATCTCAAGAACCCATTGTACCCAGCTCCTTTTCCAATGTTCAGTTAACAATCTACAATGGAGGGTGTTCTATATCCTGAATGGATGGTATTTTGTCATTTGCCTCTAGTAGTTGAACATTTTAATCCTAGCAAGTCATCTGACTCCTTTGGATATTGAATTACTTCTGCCATATGGGTCCCTAAAAGCATTATTTGTTGAAAAAACAAATACTTTTTTTTTCCTCTCCTTGGATATCTTCAATTTCTGTTTTATGTTTCTACTCCTTTATTATTTTTGTTGGTCTCGCTGGAACTGTCCAGCCTGGGCAGTCCTTGAGCTGCTGTATCCAAAGTCAGCCAAAATGCTGCAGGGCACTTGAGCTACCAGATTTCAGAATTGCTTTTGTGATTTTTTTTCAAAACTATCCCATGTTTGTTTGTAGTTATGTGTGATGAAAAATATACTAGAGGTTGCACAGCAGTAGGATGTGAGAAGCAGTCATTACCTGATTGAGATTGACTATTCTTGGACTGCTGCTACCCAATTATTTTTTGGTTTTAAATTAGATTAGATTTCTTTTAAATTAGACTAGATTACTTTAAATTGTAAAAAGATCCAACTTTCTATTTTAAATTCTGATTCTGTCCTCCAAAAATTATTACAGGCATGTACTTCAGCTCAATTTTATGTACTACATAAATTTATCCTTTTTATTCCATCTCCCTACTTTTCAGTTAGTAGTGCTACACCAAGAGCAGAATCTGTGCAATCTCACTTAAAATGTCATCTAATTACTCTAATGATCATAATAAAGTACTTCTGTGAAGGCAAATGCAAAAGAGCCATGAATACTTCAATTTAGTAAGCAGAACATCTGAGCTGTGATTTTTTTTTTGTCATACTTACTATTTTTATTTTTTCAAGCAGCAGTTGATGGTATCCTACCTTTTTTATGCTATTCTGTAGACTATTTTTTAATACTTTCCTTTTTTTTTTCCCTTGCATGTAATAATATATTAGAGGGGAAAAAAAGGCTTTGGTGAAAGAACTAGTATTGGCTTGGAATGGAAAATAAGGAATGTACATAGAGGAATTCAAGGCAATGGGTGCTGATCACAGTGATGCAGGAAGAATGGAGCAGCAATAGCACTGGTGCTGTCTAGATGGGATTGTCAGAGTCCAGATTAGATTTGTGCCCTAAAGGCTGGAAAGGAAAGGTTTTCCAGAAATGTGATGAGGAAATTGGTAGGATTTTTGTCCTTAGTGCATGGCCACATTGCTTTTTGTGGTAACTGCTCTCTTCTTCAGGTCTGTGTGTTTGCTTTTTTCTTTTTTTTTTTCTCTCCTGTCTCATCCAGGAGTCATTTATAAACATCTACTTTCTACTAAAATCTTTAAATTGAGAAATGACCACATTTTTGAAACAACATGATTCAGTCTAAGTCCCACATCTGTTCTACAGGACAAGTGAGATCATTGACCATCACAACATTTTGTTAAATGTGTCAGGTTGGAACATTCTGTGATGTTGATGGGATTGAGATTGAGTCCATTCTATAGCTCAGGAAGGTATTACATTACACCTTTAGGCAGTAAGAATTAGCAGTAAGAGGAAACAGTGAAATTAATGCTCCACCAAAGTAGTTTTCCTGTGGTTGAAGATGTAATCACTCAAAAAATCTCCTGGGTTCAGCATCCTGACAAAGACTGAGGGAGTGTATAGTTAATTCTGTTGATAAGAATTGCAGGAAATAAAAAACATTGGAGAAGCATTTGGATCAGGCTTTGCCACACAGCTGCTGCTCAAGCCTTCTATTTCACTGTGTTACACAAAAGATCTATGGGAAAGGGCAGCTACAGCTACTGAGGCAATTAATTTATGATGGAATTTTACTGAAGAGGTTCCTGGACACCAGAAGTGTGAGTTTCACTAAGGGGCAATAAAGGAAAAATACTTCAGTGAATTTTAAGTAATGATTTCAAGACAGTCATAATATTTCATTAAGTCCATCTCTTTAGAATCTTGGCAAAGATTAATTCCTTGAAAGTATATTCTACTTAAGAACATGTCATATCTATCATAATGAAAGATGAATCTTTCATTATAAAACATATCTTCACTAAGGTACAAGAAAGGCAGGGAAACTGATTTTCTCTGTAAACATTTGAATGCATAAAAGAGATTAGGAGCTCTACTGGAAGCAACCTCAATTTACTTTGGGTTATGGTTGGTTTGGTTGATGTTGGTATTTTCCATTAGCTTGCATTCTTCTGCAGTGTTACAGTAATATATAAAATCAATGATCATTCAGGATAATAAAGAATAGGGACACATTTTTGAAATACTTGTGATTGCATGTAATGATAAGCTGCATGCATATCATGCATACAATTTTGTTTCCTGGTGTCTGTGCAGTTCTGTCTTTTGAGAATGGGATATTTGGGACTTTGGCTACTAAA